>JACXGI010011708.1:0-24351 GCA_016801175.1 Esox masquinongy | reverse complement strand
AAGGGTACAAAAGAATTTCCAAAGCATTAGATATACCATGGAACACAGTGAAGACAGTCATCATCAAGTGGAGAAAATATGGCACAACAGAGACATTACCAAGAACTGGACGTCCCTCCAAAATTGATGAAAAGACGAGAAGAAAACTGGTCAGGGAGGCTTCCAAGAGGCCTACAGCAACATTAAAGGAACTGCAGGATTTCTTTTCCCCCTCAAAGATTTCAGTTTGTTTTTCAATTGAATTGTTCACGTTATAGGTCACATTAAAGGTGGAAAAAGTTCTGACATGATTTATCTTTGTCTCATTCTTTTACATCACAAGAACCTGGCATTTTAACAGGGGTGTGTAGACTTTTTATAACCACTGTATGTAATGTAATCCAAATAACGGCAGTATATATATATATATAGGAATTGTTTAGAACTACAGTGTGTTATGACCTTACATAGTTTCCTAAAAAGTCAGTAAGCTATACAGGGTTTGGCCTCTGCTTGATTGTCCTGCTTGATTGCTCACTTTTTACAAAGTGATCTTCACCTAGCTAAATGAAGTTGGAGCTGGTTTAGAGAAACACTCAAATCCTTATAAAATGTAAATTCTTAAAATAGTTTTACAGTTTGTAATATTGGAGTGTTATTGGGGTACAATTTGCTGCTACCCAGAGGAGGTTTAAAAGATTGGGGGGCCCTAGGCAGAGCCTGGTTGAGGCTCCAACATCATCTATTTTTTTTTACCTTATTGTCCTTATCAAAGCCATACCGGCAAGATTTTGAACATACCTCCTTTCTTTATTGATGAATTGGAACTGCCACTTCCAAAGACACTTGCATTGCTGCTCAATTCAGTAGAGTAAATCAGTGAGTTTAAAAATAATTATCTGAAGGGTACATACTTATAAGCTACAACTATCCTGCACCTTTCCTTATCTGTCAGCAGAGGGGCCACATATACCTGGAACGGACATTATATTCTGTGTCACTACACTGTCAGCTTTCTTGGGGAGCCAAGATGTCAACATCGCTAATTTGTGTTCAGTAGCGCTGTCACTGTCACCATCATAATCAACATTTGCGTCATTATAATCAATGTGCGTGATGTTAGAAGAATGACATGATGGAATTTAATCAATGTCTTCTTAACCTCTGTCTGGTGGCCGTTCGTGATGGTCCAGGTCAGGGATAGTGCTTTCTTATGTGACTGTCAAACTGTCATATTCAGTAAGTAAAAGCCGTAGCCGCTAAGCTATTCACGTTTTGACACAAGTAGTAGCCGCAGCCACAAAGCTACAACTGTTATGGACACTCATGCCATTTTTCTCATTCCTTCTTTTTTCTGCCCCACTCACATACGAGCGTTTCGTGTTTTGAAAACCTTTCAGTCCATCTCTTGTTTTGTGTAGCAGGCTCAGGCTGACTGTGTAAGCTACCTAACATCTTTTGGGCTGCTTTGGTGAGAAACAGTATGGGACAGACCATTTAAGTGAGAGCGGGGCCTAAATTCACAGAATGAAAAAGCATAGTCGGTAAAAAAGCCACCAACACTATGCTACCCCATTCACACAAAGTCGAGGCCTAAAAAAATGGTAAAATAGACTACCTCAGTTTCAGGAAAGACATGTATCGGCTTAGTAGATTGGTCTCCTTTTGCTTATCTTTCATGTCTAAATATAAGACACCAAATAAATCATGGCAATGTCAAATTGGTGGCATTTTAGGCTCTGTTTAAAAGGGGCTAATGTAGCCTCCCTGATGAGTTTTCTTTTTGCCCTATAATCAATTTGAGGGACATCCTGATCTTTGCAATGTCCTGGAGGTGCCATCTTGCCTCCACATCTTTCTGAACTCTTCCTAAGTTAAAACATTAGTACTTTGTTGTTGAAAAATGAATATGAATTTGTTTTCTTTGCAATATTTGTTGTCTGAAAACAATGCATATTTTTTGGGTTATTTTGACCAGTTGTTGTTGTCTGCAAATAAATACTCTAAATGACAATATTTGTATTTGGAATTTGGGAGTAATGTTGTCAGTAGTTTATAGAATAAAACAAAAATGTTAATTTTACTCAAACACATACCATGAATAGTACAACCAGAGAAACTGATCATTTTGCAGTGGTCTCTTAATTTTTTCCAGAGCCGTATTTTACTCAAAAGTGCCACATGTATTCTCCAAAGAAGTATTTTTCTGCACAAAATGTATAATTTCCTGATACGTTTTTTAACCTTTCCTTTTTTGAGGTAAGTTTCCTCTTGCTAGAGAGCTAATGCTTTTTAGCTAATTTTCCCCACTTATGAACATTCAGAGAGAAAGGCCATCATCACTGCAATAATAATAAATAATTTAATATTGGTCTACATTATCATTTTTGCTGGACCGCGTAAACGGAGCCGGCTAGGAAGAGCGAATTTCTCTGAGTGAGTGAGTGAGTGAGTGAGTGAGTGAGTGAGTGAGTGAGTGAGTGAGTGAGTGAGTGAGTGAGTGAGCGAGCGAGCGAGCGACCAATTGTTAAATAGCGTAGTAGTTAGAGACGCGGGCTCCGGAACAACAGGTCCCACGTTCGCCTCCCGTAACAGTCAAAACGCATTATGCCTGAGGGTCAGGACAGAAAAAACTTGGCTGGTTACAACTTTACGTAGCTACGTAATAGGAAGCCTAAAATAAAACGGTTCTGGTGGATATTAGGATTTGTTCAGGATAGACAAACACGTCGCTGGCTTCACGATTCTCTCGTCTTTTTACTTGACAAAAAAGTCAGTTATCGTTAGTGATGGCCGTTCGAGGCTTCATTACCATTCTTCTAGCAGCAGGATATTATGCTGGCAGTGCTAACTTAGATTTTCTTTTTCAAAATAAAAGCCATCATTGAACTATATAAGTTAATATAGTTAACAATCTTGTCTGTACATTTTATGTTTAATGTCCGTTCCAATGTTATTCTTGTCTGTTTTTTTTCACAGACTAGATTAACTATATTGCCTTATACATTTCAATGATGGCTTTTATTGTGATAAAGAAAATCTTAGTGCTGCCAGCATAATATCCTGCTGCTAAAATAATGCTAATGAAGCCTCAAATGGCCATCACTAGTTATCGTCACCTATATTAATAGATACTGTATCTATGTCATTCACAAATGGCTAATTAGCTGTTAAAACGGCCAATGGCAAAAGAGGATTTGTTCAGGATAGACAAAAACCTTGCTGGCTACAACCTTGAGTAGATACGTTATGGGAAGCCTAAAATGAAACTGTCTACTATATTGCGACTATTTCTGGTGGATTTTCAAATTATGTCTCAGGATTTTTCCAGAATAGACAAACACTTCGCTGGCTACACGATTCTCTCGTCTTTTCACTTGACGAAAAAGTCTGTTATCGTCACCTATATTGATACAGTAGTTGTTGTATTAATGTCATTCACAAATGGCTAATAAGCTGTTAAAACGGCCAGTGGCAAAAGTCATACAGTTCATAGATACTATTTGTGGTGGAGGTAAACTTAATAAGAAACGTTACTCAGTTTAATGCTAGTTAATGATGTCTAACAAAATATTCAAGCTTGGCGTGATGTTAATGAGTGCAAATAATATAATGTGAAGAGGCTATACTAATGCCCGGCACGTGCAGTTTGGTGGCCTAGTGCTTAAAGACAATGCCTTTCACGTGGGCGACCTGGGTTCGATTCTCAGGAGGGCAGCCACTGTTAACACATTTTATTGCGGTCCGGCTGAACTAGGCTTGCCTGGTTTCTTGTTTTTAATGATTTTAGTATAATCAGATAAAACATATTATTATACTAACTTCATAGTTTTTTAGCCAATACATTACAATTTGCCACCACTACAAACCTGTCATGATTATAGCCAAGTCATCCATGTACTGGCACTACTCTGGGACAATAAAGTTATATATTCATGTATATTTGTCATATATTCATTGTTTTATTTTCGTATGTGAAGAGCAGCCTATGCACATTGTAAAATGTGTTAATAGTAGTCACTTTAGCTGTGGGATCTCCCCAAAGAATGTGGCACTCTTGAAATTATTAATATCAGAAGAAGACTGAAATGGTTCACCACAAATATGAGACATACATCCCACAGATTTCAATGGGGTTTTATTTAGCGATTTTGCTGCCATCTTCATTTAGCTAGCTACTGTTGCACTGAAGGCATTAGTGATGTGCAGTTTGCGAATGATTCGTTCATTTTGAACAAATCTTTTTAGTGACCTGTGGGACTCGAGTCCTTTTTTTCTAGTGACTCGTTCAATTGTATCGTTCATTCGAACGTTTGACAGCGGATTTCTACAACATGATCACTTGCTTCCTACCCAGTCCTCCAGCTCAGTTATCCGATCAACTTCTATGTGCATTCGCAGAGAAAAATAGATCAAGGCAGGAACATCATAAAGACATGTTTACGAATGTCGAGGCCAACAAATGTAGAGTAATTTTCAAGTCATTTCATGAACGAAATGACTCGAAAGAATCAAACTTTTTACTCAACGTCTCGACAAGATCCGAGTCAGTAGAAAGAGTCGAACTTCAGATCACTATTATTCTCGTGAGCACCTGGGTAAGCCCCTCCCAAGCTATGCATTTGGCTGGGTTTACGTGTTTTGTGACGTTAGCCCAGGCCAGAGTTTACGCTAGACTTTTTTTTGATGGCCAATATGGCTGTTAAAATTCCAGAATTCCGGCCATATAGAACAGCTACCGGACATATGTTTTAAATAGCCATATAATAGCCTACATTTAAACAGCAATAAAACACAAATGCTGTGATCAAACAAATGTTTTTTAATTTAAATTAGTCAGCAGAATGAACTCTTCACAATCTTTGCGAACTGAGCATATAGGCTACAACTAGGGCTGTCGCAATTATTACATAATTGCCTGATATACATAATTTGAGCCAGATTATTTTTATAGGCAACGATCTTTTTGCACAGTATTTTGATTCCAAAATCATGTTTCCAATCTAAATAAGCGATTTTGAGGCTAATGTTAGAAATTCCTCAGCAAATACCATGCGAATAATGTCCGTTTCCATAGGATGTCGGAGTGCGTGACAGCTCTGTGGAAAGTTATAGGTGCAGGTCAGTTACTGAAACTCGTTTGATTCTAAATTTCAGTATGTTTAAATCTAGCTTAGAATTGTTTTGCAATGCACCATAATGTAGCCTAATTTTGCAGCATTATTATTTAATAGACAAATGCGTTTCATTCGCTTATTTGTCGCATCAACTCTGATCAAACAATGGAAAAAACACTTAAGCGTGTGTACAATATTTTGACTCATATTTTAAGTTGAATTTTGTCATTTCCTACCATATTTTCTAATTAGATAATGTGCTTTAAAATGCATTGACATAAATATATGTTGTCCCATTGCATATTAAACGTTGAAACACGTTTTGCTACATAAGGAAGGCTATTTCAAATAACTAGGCTATATCAAATAATACGCTTTTCTGTGGTCTTGCTGGCCACAGTTGCACATTTGTTTTCCTTGCATTCCTTTTTTTTTTTTTAAACCGGCCCAGGGATGTCTGCTTCGCCTTTGACATTTCATAAGCTGGAGTTGCTGCCGGAGTGTGCAGCTTTTGAATCTCACATCACGCTTAGTCACATGACCAAACACTCAGTAATCTCTTACTGTAAGAGCGAGTGGAGGCTCATTGTTTTCTTGGCAACAGATCATTTAGGTCACACATTATTAGGCTTTTTAATATGCTATTAATCTTATTTATTCATTTGGCATATTTTCCACTGGACATTTTGGCCGTTGAAATCTAAATTTGCCGGACAACTACACCTGATACTGGCGAAAAGCTAACGTAAACCCTGGCCCAAGCAATGAATTTGATTGGGTTAACGTGTTTTGAGATGTAACTGACAAAAAGGTTTTTCCCACCCCCTTGCAACAAAAATCATATAGGTATTCCCCAGGCCTAGTGACATTCTAGGCCTGGTTTAAGAGGCTAATTTAACGCCAATCGGACACACTTCAACTGATGTCAGGTGATGGCAAATTACCTTTGTACAGGATGTGAAATTTAGTTGGTTAAATCTGAACAGTTTCAACCAAGAATATAAAGGGTGTGCACCCTTCTACAACAAAGGCATTTATTTATTTTTTCTAAGAAAGAAATTATCCATTTGTTTTTCATGTATACATTGTTGGTTACAAAATCTTATTAAAGGTGAAAACAGGTCTGACATCATTTGTTCAGCCTTTACATAATCAAAAGCTGCATTGTCATTCAGGAGATGTGGACGATGTGTGTAAGAAATTAGTGTTAATAATGATAACTTCAATAAGTGCTACACCCACAAACAATATTTAAATACCAAAATGCTGTCTCCTTAGGACGTTCTTTGGCACCACCACGGAGGAGACAATCATGCCTCAGATCAACCTTCTCTGGGAAATGCTTGGGCCCAGTGAGGAGATGCACCGCAACTCTTACATGGTGGCTGTCTATGAGAACCCAGGGGTGTCCTGCCGCAAAAACGAGATTTGGTTCATCCGACGTGACCCATAAAACTCATAGCACATGCATCTACCCCTTCCCAAATCATCCCGACACCACCTCCATTTCACCCCACTTCGTTGGCATGAGGGTTGCGTTCATTAGTTGCTGAATGAAATAAACAGGACTGAAACAGGGAGGGACTACCTGGACTCGTTTTTTTTTCACCATTGCATGCCCTAATGAACACAACCCAGATTATTCCTGACAGGGTGAAAGAGTATGGAATCTTTATCTTTATAATTCACTAAGATTGTATGTTGTTTATACACTAGGGGAGCATGAAACTAAATAATTTCAGTGGCATTCATACTGTATATCCAACCAAATATGGTGTTTAAAATACAAGTATATTTTATTTAGGTGAGGAACCTGTGGGGCATTAAGAGTTGTCTTTCTTTGCATTTAATGTTTATGATCTTTGTAGGGATTTGTTGACAGTAGAAAGAGTTAAAGACAGATGACAGAGTGCTACGGAATAGGCCAGAATCTAACCCATAATGCAGAAGTGGCTTGGCACTGGGCTAGGCAAGAAAAACATAGGGGAAAAAATTGGTGATATTACTTTTGATTGTCCATCTTTGGACACAGAAGAAACAATATATCCCATTACAGTTCCTATGAATAATCAGAAATAAGCTGTAATTGTTGACATTTTTGTAAGGTCCTAGGTTAGGAATTGTACCTCTAATTAGTGCACTGCAGCCAGTAGGAACTCTCAAATCAGCTGCGAGTACTGATTTATGAAAGATTCAGCTTGATTCAAGAAGGAAATGGTGCAGAGCAGGCTATTAAATGACAACGTAGAGTAATGTGCATACATGTTTGTGCCATGATTAAAATGAATGCATCCTTTAACATACTACCACAATGTTGTGTTTACAGTTAAGTAGTGCAGTCATCCACACTGCAAAAAAATATCTGTCTTATCAAGTATATTTAACTTGTTTTCAGGTTAAAAAATCTAACCATCCTTAAAATAAGGTACATTTTTCTTGACAAGATAGAATATACTGCTTGTTTTTATAAAATATGCCTTGAATATTGTGCAATTTGTCTTGTTCCATTGGCAGATTATTTCACTTATTTCATGCAAATATCTCCTCAAAAATAGTTAAATTGTCTTGTTCTATTGGCTACATTTTTTGCAGTGCAGGTTTAAACTAATGTTACCCATAGATAATTGTGACAAATTCATCATTCAAAATTTATTTTATATTTGGTTGTCATCTGCACATTCATTTAGTTGTCCTGCCTATGAATTTAGCCCACAGTATTTTTCCATTATGATATGACTGGTGAGGGGATTTTAGGTATAGTTATGCAAATAAGTAAACAGCAGATTTCTTAAATGACAATGCCCCTTCCCCCAGACTCAAAATTATAAATAACAACTCTGATAGATAACAAATCCACTGGGTGGCAAATGAACAGTGAGTTATTTTTCAGTGTTTCTATATTGTTTGTGAATAGCAAAAATCAGAAAGGAATAGATTTTCTTTGATGAGGTTAGTTGTGAATAGAGCTTTCTGAGGTTGGGACCAGGCAATGTAGATAAAGGTCTAAGCTTTTTGAAGATTCATCACTATAGTTGATGTTGGTGGTGGAATGGATTGTAATTTAACTAAAGTGGCTTATGTTCAGCATGGCCAAATTATGTGCTCTACTGTTGCTTGCCTCTAATATACCACATTTGCAATTTTCCTAGAATAAGTTAAATGTATTTGTTTGTCAGTAATTAGTACTGTGTACTTTTCGTATATTTGAAATTGCTCCTAGGCCTCAATGTTGTGTTTCTGTATTTCTATACTGTTTTTCAAATGTTTCAAAGCATTTATTTCAAAATGGTAGTGTGCAATTTAGTGGGTTGCTTCAATTAAAAAAGACTTAAACATTTGGAAAAGTAAATGAATGAAGACTTGAAAAATATAATTGACAGTTTTTGTCATGTTTGTACTTGTATAATTTCTATTTTTATGTAAAATCTGAAGATAATATTAAAGATGTTTTGTGGTTTGGTTTGAGTAAGATGGTTCCACTAACAGTTTTACATAAATGTTTAGTGAATTGACAGGGTACTTTTGGTCACATTTGGTATCATATCAGTATAACGCCTCGCACCAGTCCAAATATCTGAACTCAAATTACTAAAGTGTTATTTTCTGACACTATTGTTTACATTATGTTTAATTAGTGGAGTATCTCGATATCCCTTTTTTTCTAGTTGCACCTTCACACAAAAGGTATCAGTATCTATGACAGTGATTTAAAAAACAGTGATTCTTATGTACATTTTTGAAACCTTAAATAATTGTGTATGATTTTTGTCATCTGAAAGATTTTCTGAAGAAAAAAACGTTAGGCTTAAACCCCATCCAGGCTAGGCTTATCAAAATAAGTTGTGTACTTAGGCCTACAGAAAAATCTGCACTTGCAATGTTTGCATACTAAAAGTGAAAAATTGGCACGTTTGACTTACGTAAGTAAAGGGGGCTTTTCTTTTTACCTTTAGTGCACCCCCACACCCCTAACCCCTCCCTCTCCTCCAAACACCGGAAGCTTCTCATCCGAAGTGGGAGCGTAGGAGAGAGGGAGAAAGAGGGAAACACAACTTTCATTCAATAGGTCAGTTGTACAGTGGTATGTTACAATAGTATCGAAGGAATGGCATGTAGAGACATTTTTCCTTTGCATTTTCAAGTCATATGAAATACTGGAATAGGGCACAATTTACGTTCACGAATTACTCGTGCAACAGTCTTATCGTCATCAGACGACCACTAAACAAAGCAGTCGTTTCTCGTCTGACTGAGTAGACTACGTTTTATTATTGAGAAGAACTTATAGTTCAGGTTTTCGCGCTGAATGCCCTTGGTTTGGAGTGTCGTTTTCTCATGCGAAAGAGTTGTGGCTTACTTTATTGGAGTACCATGATGGAGTTACCGTCCAAAGAAAAATGTTTTACGGAGAGTAACCTGAACTCAGGGAATAGGCGTAGACAAGGAGTTAAGCCGACAATACACATCACCGTCACTCTGTTGCTTATCTTCACCAAGGGTAAGACAAAATAACCTTAAACCCATCTTCACGCTCACTTGAGTGTTGGAAATGTATCAGCTTACTGTGCGTATTACTCTACAGATTTCTTTAGTTTAAACATTTGCTGCTAGATCAATGAAACTAAGAATCTTTACTGCAACCTATTGCTTACTTTACTGAGGACCTGTGAGTTGGTATAGCCGTGCCCTCTGACAAAGTTGAAACAACGTGGTTGAATTTTTAAATGTAAAACAGTCGTCTTGTAGGTACAAAAAAGCATAGGCAAGTGTACGTTCGTTTTAAAGAGTTTAAAATGAACGTACACTTGTCTTTAACATTACGAAGGTCGTGTATTTTACCAAACGACAATGGAAACATATAACGGTACTAAACCTAACCACACTCATTTGTGTCAAACAGTGTAAAACATTGATTTCCGCTTAGTTTTTTTTCTTGATCTATTATGCTACTCCCTTGAGCCTTGGTTATGAATTGACAGCATTGCTGGACATTTGCCTTCCAATGCCACACATAGTAATGCTGCAATTTCCATAATATTGTCATAGCAATGTGCATTTTATAGTATGATCAAATCCCATTTGATCTTAGTAGAGATCCATGACTGAAAAGCTTTTGGGCAAGCCACCAAAGCAGAACCATTTCCATTACAACCATGATAGACTGGGGGGGAAATGTTCTACCTGTCTGGGGATCCAGATGTACTGTTGGTTTTATGGTAGTTAATTGCATTCACCTGATGTCCTGGGACTTTATAACAGCCCCTGATTGGAGGACTAAAATGAAAACCTGCTGCAGTCTGGGACCCAAGGTCTGGATTTGTGAACCAATACTTTCAAACCCTTGCCACACTCAATCCAGGCTATTTTAAATCTGCCAAACAAAATGTTTTAGTTGCTTAATATTTAGTCAGATTGTTTACATTAAACAAATGCTGATAGGTTGCACCATGTTTCATCAAAATTAACAAAACACAAAAAGGACTTACCTGAAAATGTCCAAGAAACTATTTGACTAAAAAGTTTTGTTTGGGGGAATGACCCATCAACATACACATTCACACATGAGCAAACGCTCCATGCTAATGTTCATACAGTCCATGCTAACGTTTCTTGTGAACACTGGCCACTTTTAGATCCTCTTTTTTATTTTCCATAGTGCCACTTATACTGGCACATACATGCAGGCTCCCTGGAGAATCAGTTTGGTTGTTTTTGTACATACTGTAATTGTACGCTTGTGAACATGCATTTTTTTATTTCAGAGTACTTTAATTGGCTGCATTCTTAAGGGGCATAAACGCAAATATTTTGCAGCACACCATCATCTACAATCTGTACATGACTGAATAAAATGTTGAATCTGTATTGGTTGTCTGTAACATTCATGTTACAATGACCCAACTTTAGAAGATTCCCCACTGTTAAGCTTGATGAGAGTGGGGGAGGTGAATGGCCTACGTCAAGATCATTTCTAGCTCTGACCTTTTTTCAACCAGTCAATTGGACCTGCACAGTCTTTGATGGTTATTGTTAGAGCTTGTTAATTATAAGAATTGATGTTACGTTTATATAGATCTTAATTATAAATGTTGAGAGGTTACTTTAGCATGGGTTGCAGAAAGGTCTTAAATCAATGCTAGAAAGGATGGTAACAATGACTTTGCCCATTGGTACTTCACTGAGTAAGGTTTACTTAGCTAGGTGGGATGACCCAGTAATACTATCTTAAGATGAATGTACTAATTGTAAGCTGCTCTGGACATTCAGGCTACATAATAAATAAAATAAAAAACATACATGGTCGGAAAATAATAATATAATATTGTGTAGAAACGGCCACAGAATAAATTTGGAGACATGTCGAAACATTTTGTGTGTGTGTGTGAGGTAGGGGGTTTGGTTATGTGTGTGAGAGTAGGGGGTTGCCGTTGGCCTCAGGGTCTCGGGAGGAAACGGCACTACATTTGCATCGAAGCCAAGAGATAAAAGGAGCCTGGTCAGAGACACTTCACAGGTAGTTGAGGGGCCTGCTTGATCTTCAGAACTCGAGGGGGACCATCTCCTTCCATTGTCATGGAAATCAGGGATTGGTCTGGGAAATACTTTAGAAGAGCTCACTGTAAATTCAAAGAGGGTTTTCATTTCGCTTGAAATATCCCTTTGCTCAGAATTTGGCTCACATTAGTTTATTGTGAGCTAAGATGACTGTGTAGCATGTTATATGGTGTGGTTTTGATGATATAACTAAGTTGAAATGCCTAATAAAGGACTTCCGCAGTGGAGTGTTTTACATGCAACGTTCCATGGATTCTTTGAAATAATACTTTCTGGGGCTTCGTAGAGGGAAATAAAATGTCTTGTCTTGGAGTTTTTTTTTTAAAAATCAAAACCATATTGAGCCTTTTTCCCCTGTGAAGGTGGTCCTGATTTGTGATTAAGACCTAATGTGAAACATGCTATGCCTGGAAGTACTGGAATATGGTCTGTGTCAGTGTGTGTTCCAGTTAAAGAAATAGTCCACATTGATTCCAAATGTTACTCTTCTTTTGAGAGCATTTTGTGCACCTGGGGAGCTAATCATCCACAATTTGGGTTTGTGTATACATTTTTTTAAATTAACGGAATAGTCCTCTTGGATTGCAAATCAATAATTTGAACATAATGAAAGTGGTGAGTACAATATTTACACATGTATTAGAACGGATGGAATGTGTTTCAGTTCTGCAATAGTGATCAAGAGTGTGGTAGCTGTAGTTGTTTGTTTGTTGGTGTCTGTATGGGTGTGTGCGCGGGTGAATGTATAGGATTGACAGAACCATTATGACAACAAATACTAAAGAGATTGTGCTTGGTTACAAATTAAGTTGTTCAACAATGATCATTTGCGGTGATGTAGCTGCTTTGCATGCTGAAATAGAGATTTTTGTCTATAGTAAGCCTGTATTTCTTGCATTTTGATAATTTATTCAACATAAATTTTGCACGCTATGTTCAGAGCCTGTACAAATTGTCTGGTTGTATTTAAACCCTTCACATCCCAGCTGTGTGTTTGTTTAAACAATGGCAAATACTTATAGACAGTTAGAGCCCTTTTGGCGTAGAGCATACACTCAGTGGTCAATTTATTAGATACACCTCTCGGTTCATGGTAGTTTGTGTACCTAATAAACGGGCCACTGAGTGTATGTAATGGAGGAGAAGCAGCTTGAATCTTGTCTTGGAACACATTCTGGATTAGGAAATACGGCATGTTTTTCCCACCTGGTCAAAGTCCTCTGAGGTCTCACATGGCTTTGGGAGCGTTTGTTGGTGGAAACAACCATGGTTCTCTTTTGACACATTTCTGGCAGCTGCAGTTTGTTCAAACACACAAGCCTTTGGTACGGCTGAATTGTACAATCTTGGAATTGCACAGGAAAAAACTATATAAAGGCTAGATAGTCCCTTCTTGAGCTTAAGCAATGGGCAGGTGTGATGTAGCGCATTCAGTTGAGATGGAGTTGGTTATTCAAGATTTGTGGTACTATAATTTGAACTTGAGTGCTTCTTGTTGACGCAACGTGTGTTTGTGTGTGTGTGTGAGACCTCCGCACCTATAATTACACAACATCCCCCACAGATGCAGTATGTATCAATTAAATGTAACTCTGAAGATGAGCAATAGGTGTGTTAAACAATAACCAGAACTGCTTCTGTTAAAATACTACGTGTAGTTTCAAAATGGCGTAAGGGACATGTAGCATTAGATCCTCTGATATAGTAGATGCTCCTCTATGCCCAGATTGTACAATGATGGATACCACCTTTTTTCCCTGTTCATAAATTCTACCCTCTGTAAACTCAGACCGGGTCATGCCGAAGCATGTTGTAACCAAGGAGCTCAGCGTAACAGCTCGCACATTACCCTCCATATTTGGTGCCCGATGCTGTACAGGAATACAAATCCAGCAGCTGACATAGCCGATGTTTGATCTCCTAGCTTTTAATGAGCTCCTAAGTGACAGCCTTGCAGATGTTGAAAATGTGTGCCTGCTTATACCTCGCCACCTGATGTGAGATGGCTCATGGGCAGAAAAATTTCAAGGCCTTGGCAAGGAGGAAAAGATTCTGCTCATAAAATGTCACCTGATATGGTGTGTCAGCCAGAAATTGCCTATACACAATGGTGGAAAATGCATCTATTTGGAAATGTTGATGTTCTATAACAACATCCCACTTAGCATTTTGGACACTACAATGTGTGGGTACTTCTGTGTGGGTCTGTTACTGTGACATAATTTGGTCTCTTGGATCTCTTCACACTTTGATAGAAACAGCTGTGTTGATAAGAAGCTATAGCTTGAACTTCAAGTATGCTTAATGAGGAATTCTCAGGAGGTTCTGTTTCTGGCTCAAATTTCCATGTGTGTGGCCAATAAATGTTTGGATGAAAGCAGCAGCCCTGTCTCTGATTGCAATAAGTATTTTAATTCCTTGTTGGTCTGGACTTACATCCCAAAGATGATGTTAATCTAACAATGCGACATTCACGTCCATACTTCTTGTATGGTCTTTTGAGCGTTAGGTCATCACAAACATGAAAAAAAGAGTTGCATTGCCACAAGTGTTCAAAATGTCATGCTTCTTAGCACGTCTGCTAAATCTGGTATGCTTTCAGCAACAGATGACCCACTGGCACTACATCCGTCATGGACCATACATTAGTGTTATGAGTAGAAAAATGTATAGTTATGTATTGTGATGTTCCTTTTAACTAAATATCTCAAATCTCCCATCACATGTTTTTTTATTAGATTTTGTCCTTCTGCCAGTTCCTCTGCAAATAATCACTGAAGAGTGCTTACTGGGTTTTTGGTCACCTCCCTGACCAAGAGCTTTTTTATTATAAAATGTCTAGATGAACGAAACCAAATTTGAGTCGGACATAAAAATATTGTGTGAACAATTACATCTTAATTGTCACACGCTACCTTTGCAAGGCTACGTGGCACCCTTTCCTGACAGGTAGTCCCTGTTACTACTGAGGTCTAAAAATGATTTCTCGCTCAGTGTGTATTGCAGTGGAATAAGCGATGACGTATGAACTCTGGTCCTGCTCCATGTGCAGAAACAGAAAATCTAATTGTTTTTGGGAAGCAACTAAAAAGATCTCCCAGTGGCACCGAAAAAATTGTACCATCACCTGCAACAGCACTTGTTTGACGGGGTGCACAATGTAATTTCCTACATAGTTTTGCTGGAAAACCAGCTCTAGGAAGAGTTGGTGGTTCCATACTTATTCCTTTTCAAAATTATGGAGCCTATTCTACTCCTAGGAACTTTCAGTGCTTTAGCAGTGCCTCAACACAATTCTGTGTTAGAGGTCTATGGACAGTTTCTTGGAGTTTACAGCTTGATTTTTCTCTCTCTGACATTCACTGTGAAATGTGGGTCCTTATATAGACAGTAGTGTGCCTTTCCGAATCATGTCCAATCAATTGAATTAAGGTTTTGTTTACAGTACGAGAGAGAATAAAATGTTAGTCTTATCTTGGTTTGAATAATAATTTCCATAGCATTTGAATTTACACCGCTTTGTTCTTGATGTACCACACATTGTGGCTGTGGATCATGCATACCCACTGCACAGAAACTTGGTAAAGTTCTGACCGAATTGTTTTCGCACTTGCAAAACTCTGATCTGAAATTTGGAGCGCACTACCTTAGAAGGTGACATTTCAAGATATCGATATCTGCATGTTTCCAGCCTTCATCAATATGTCTCTGAAAATGTAGCATAATGTATACAAGCCCTGAGTTCTAGATATATGTCAAGGATGATCAAAGCACACAGGATTCACCTGAGCTATATTTGGGGTATCTTGGCAAAGGGTCTAAATGTCAGTGGTCCGCAGTTTTTATGTACCCTCCCTTAATATCCTCACATTATGACAATATGAGAAACAGGAAGCAAAGCCTCCAAAATGAACAGCATCATTTCTGACTGAGCTAATCGCAACAAGGCAATATCTTTGTTGAACATGGTTAGGGAACCCCAATGCTGCTGTAAACCTACAAGGGAAACTCACAATAGGCATTTTTCTTATATTGCGCAGTCTGTGGCTGCCACTAATGTGCGTTGTTGCATACAGTTAAGGGATTTGTCTAGGTATTAAAGTAAACTATAAATATACTTATAAAAACCACTAAAAACAGCCCTTACCACCACTGATGTACTGCTGTTTTGATGGACCACTGGTAAGAAAAACTGTCAAGAAAGACGCAAATCTCAATCACCTTTTTTTGAAGCTGAAAATCGTGGGAGCAGTTTAGATTACAATTCAATTTAACATGCAGCCTTACGATTCGCCTAATTTTAAGATTCTTTATTGTGATATATTAGTGTTTTTTTATGGCTGTTACTAAAGACTATTTTGGTAATCGAGTATTCTAACAAAATAAACTCTAAGCACTAGATACTAGCCATAGATGGTCAGCAAAACACTGCATGAGGTGACCTAGTGATCAGAGATAAAACGAGCATCAAGTGGTTGCAATGTCTACAATCCTCGCATTGTAACACATCCTTTAGGTTTTTGGCCAACATTCTTATTACAGTAGTACCTTTCAGTTATATCACATACTTTTTTAAGGCACACAAAAGCGTTAAGCACGTTAAAAACACATTTTCTGTCTTGGGAACAATGTGGTTAACACATTGTAGAGACATTACTAAGAATAAAGTAAAAAACAAAAAGGATTGTGTTTGTGGGGGTGAATTCTGTTCAAATATCTATGAATGAAAAGCAATATGATTGTCATAAATGCTAGAATTTAAAATTTTAGTGTGCAACATTGTTTATATCACCATACATTTACAAGTATATGTAATTAGCTCTTAGACTCTTAAGCAAGTGCGATTTACAGTAATAAGCACATTTCCATAATTTTTCATAATCCTGCTTTTTTTTATTTATTTCAAATGCTGTTTTGTGAACGTTCTTGCTGTTCCAGCTCTGACTATTCTCACCACTTTTGAAAAACGTACTGGGAACCTTTTAAAGGGCCTAAATGTGTTCTTGGAGCATTCTTGTAATATCAGGAGAATTTATTTTGCATCCTAATATAAACATTGTATGATCACCCTCTTGACTGGACAGTTATGTCAAAGAGGAACGTTTTTTTTTTTTTTTGGAACGTTCACAGAACAAATTGCCGCTTGCTGGGTTGTTTTAGGGAGAGTTTTAGTCAGTTTGTCTGCATGGAACCTTGTGAAGCTGTATGGTGAAACTCCAGAGAGCCCTGCAGAGAGAACAAGTGGTTCTTGTTATGAGATCAGAATTTGAGTGTAATTAAATTGAAGTCCATATGCTATTGATTAAATTCTCCCTCTTCACAGAGCTGAATTTAGAAATCCCACAACATTCCCTGAGCACCAAAAGCTACTTAGATCTGATGTAATATAAAGAGAAGCTTGTGGAATTTACTGTGAAGGTTAGCCTGAACTTCAGTATTACACATTTCCCCTTCCTTCCAATTTAGAGAATAAAAAGTTACTTGGTTAATATGCCAAGACTATCAACATATGAGGTCTGAGGAACTGCAGAGTTTCCGGTGCTGGTTGCCTCAACTCCCAAAAAATTCCTGGACTTTCAATAATCTCTGCACTTGGCCTCCCTTAATATTTATTACATTTTGTCCCTCACTGTGTGCCGTAGGGGTCTTGTTTGTTTGTCAGGGGCTCCACACTGTCTGCGGTTAACATCAGTCTCTTGCACTTCTCGCAGCATGAGTTCGACACTGCCAACAGGCAGGCGTGGAGGGGGTAATAGGGAGGGCGTGGAGAGGGGGGCGAATCCCCCCTATGCGGGACAGCTAATTGCATCACATTCCAAATCTCACACAACAAAAACAAGCCCTGGATGGAGTTCAATGTCTGGGCTGCCTGCTTAAGATACCATGCCATGGAGGGGACTGTGGATTTCAGAGGGGCCTCATGTCAGTCCTGCTACAATAGGGCAATACTGTGGGCTTTGCGTTTGTTATTCAACAAATTTAACCTTTTCGGTTGTTAAGAGTGTAAAATATCACCAAACAGGTAATGCAAAATAACTAAATACAAGAGGGTTTATTTGTTCAGTTAAAATTATTCACCAAGTAAAAAGTGAATTTAACAATGCGACTATTCTGCTGAAAAACAACTTAAAGGTCTGTACATTTTAAGGTTATACTTAATTTTGAGGGTCCCGATGTCCAGCAGCTATATACACTGTATGAGTTTGTGTATGTATAATATAGCTGATGTCAATAATACATTTCCCATTTTACTCATAAGTATTTACCAGACTTGGAATTTTTCAAATTTTGTTGCAATATCATGTATCAGTCTTTTGGTGGGAATGGTTTTGATGTGGGAAACAGATGTTGTAAATGAATAGCTCTTATAATGTTAAGCAGATAGTTATGATGTTTTCCATACTGAAACAATTTGTACTTTGTATTGTTATTCGTTTTATTAAATTAATGGATTGCACCTCCATCACACAGTTTTGTTGTTGTCAACATCCTAGAGAGAATAGAATGGCCTGAATTTGAACAGGGAATAAGATTTAAATAACAGTTTCCTTGAATGACACTATGGGGGCTTGGAAATACAATGATATTGCTGTAGTTGGCACATATTCAGTAGAACACTGCCATTATCCTCATGTCATAAAATGTACTTCACACAGATGTCAGTGCTAGCAAAGTCAAGCAAAATCTGCTGAAAATGCTCACCTTAGCAAAATCAAATTTGGTGGTCTGCTTAGCTAGCTAGCTAACATTAAACTGCATTTAAAATCAACCTGGTAACATCAATATCAGTGTCCATTAAGGATGCATTGAAATGCAGAGCCCTTTGTTCTTAACAGTATTGTGATGACACAACCGGTGAATAGGCTACAATACCATATTTCAACAGCAAATACCATGCCAATGGCTGACCACATGTGAGGAGAGTGGTGACACCACTGATTTTAGTCACAAGTTCTTATTTAGCTAAGTAGCACTAGCCACTGACATTATCTCATAAGGAATAAAAGCATGTGACCTGTGACAATTGTGATCTTAGTGACACCCTCTAATAAGCATATTTGGCCTGCGTTCTGGGTGAGACAGCTCAGTGTAATGTTCGGGTTAAACAAACTGTGCTTTCAATTGTAACAATTTACTGAAATTACAGAGTCTGCAGGCGTCACAGGTTGATGAAATGTCTGACTCATTTTATTGTCTGGCTACAAAAACTGCTTGTTGCATAATAACGCTTAATGACACTGACAGACTTTCTTCTCCACAGGGAGTCGGATTTGTGCTACTATTAGCGATGGGCGAGACAGTACAAAATAGTTAGCTTGGTTGTTTAGTTAATTATTCGTTATTTTCATGAACTGAAGTTTGATTTGAATGAAACAACAAGTAACTGATGTAACATGCATTTCAGTGCATTGCAATTTCCAGTCATTGTTTTCAGGCTGGTGTCAAGCCAAAACAGTTTCTAAATAACTAGCTTGTTTAGCTAACGTGTTTTTACTAATAAGCACAGATTTTTGTATATTTCCTTGTTGAGCACAGCTTTTTAGGCTGTTCCTTTCTAAACATTTGTGAAGTTATTTAAATCAGCAGGCAGCATCCTTTGACCTCCTGTTTCTCCGCATGTTTTTACACTGCCGTGGTCTGCAGGTGGTATAAGTGTCCCACGTTGCCTCGGGAGGTGATCGTCATCAATTTACATCTACACCCATTTACATTATTTAAAAAACAGCTGATCCGACTCTTGCTACATGTCTTGCCTATTATTTTGTAAATAGTCCCGTAGCCTTCTGATTGGTCCCAAATATCAAAGGGTTCTGTCCGATAGAGTTGGATGGGTTTGGCCAGAGCCCTTACAAACTTGGGAAAAGTCAAACTTGTCATTGGCTTTGATACTCAGATTGGGTGGACAATAACCAATTGCTGACGACTTGTTTGAAGTCATCTAAACAACTGCTATGGAAGGTGACAGAGGCTATAATACGTTGAGATGCAGGTAGTGCAGTGGTACAGTTTAGTTTGAGCCATCAGGTAATCACTTTCAAGTCTACTTGAGCAAGAGTGGAATGAAAACCCAGAGGCATCTGGACCACTGACTCCGCCCAGCCTGTAAATTTGACTCTGGACTCTAACGACCCCAGCGGTAGTTACCTCTCAAAATGCTCCCCCTCACTCATTGAGGCACACAAAAAATATACTTTTCCTTAACTGGTACCATTAATTTTATTGATTGCTCAACCATGTTGAAATGCTTTGTCTTACCATTTTTTGCTTGTGAATGGATGGAGCCATGCTAAGGGGGGGGAAACCAACCACTCTCAGCAAGTTTCACCCAGGAGCAATTAGGGGGAGGGGGCGTTTGGGAAGGTTCCTTTTTAGGTTTACGTTCATGTTCACTGTCATAAAAACAACCATATATGGCCATAGAACCCTCCCACACATCTCTTTGCCTGCCTCCTCAATCCTGCTTTGTCTTTTGTATGTGCGATGAAGGGGCAGGGTGTTCTGCTTATTTTTTTGTATCACTCTCCCATCTGTGTCCCTGCATGGATGGTTAAAATGAACGGTTCACTGCGTGTTTAAAATGTCATAATCAACCTTCAATCTCGTGTTGTGCTTTCAGTGGTGACCGGATGGTAAAGAACAGTTGCAATGAAATCTTAATGAACAGTTCCATCTTTCTGTCAAAGGCAGTCACTTGTATCCAGTCTTTAGTGTCAAACACTAGCAGTGGCATTACACCAAGTAACATTCTGAGAATGCGCTTTAGTGAATAAAAGTTCATTTCTGTTGTTTGCTGCACTCAAAACAATCCTGGGAATGTTTTGCTGTTACATTTTAGTAATTTTGCAGATGCTCTTATCCAGAGAAATTTGGTTTAAGTTCCTTACTCAGGGATACATCAAAATGTTTATGTCGACTCACTAATTTGAACCGGTAACCTTTTGGTTAGTGTGGAAACACTAACTACTCAGTACCAAATGTACTTTATCTCATTTGGCTATGTTTATTTGAATATGGGAAACATACGTTTTACAAAGCCGTAAACACCAACCATGTATGTTAAATCCCTCCAGCAGCGTCCTATTCGGCGTTACCAACTATTTTTCCTGTAACCAAATCGCTGGCGTCGGCACGTCTGCATCATGGTCAACCCCTAATTGTAGTGGATTTACTGCTTGCCCCCTCTGGGTGTCCATTTTCGCCTGTTTTCGGTCTGTATGTTTCCGGACTGTGTGTTTTTAATGAACGATGTTTTGCTCCTCCTGTGGGATCTGTCCCAATGGACTGCTGTTCCTCCACTGGTTAATCTCAGGGCTTGTTTACATTACGCTACATTTTCCAAGACATATCAAAGAAGACTGGTGACTACATTATTTCGTTGTATAAACCTGCAGATATCAATAGCTCGAGACGCCACCTTCCATGGTAACGTGCCACAGTTTCACTAGAGCCCCTCCTGAATTTTGCATTTGTGAGGACAATTTTGTCGGAGCTATATCAAGTTTCAGTTCAGTGTGCACACACATCGCTCAATCTTTTCCTCCCGCGATTGACAGCCACAATTCTGCATGGGATGTTTTGAACATGCAAACTAAGATAAGTCTATCTAGCATTTTATTCTCTCTCATAACGTAAACAAGCCCTCCGTGTCTGTAGGCATTTCAGAGGGGGCACCTGTTCAGCCATGTCCACCCTGACACGGTGTCCCTCGCCATGGGAGCAGCTGCAAAAACACCAACTTCCCGCTCTCCCTGGTCCTTTCCGCTCGGCCTTGTGAACCCCCGCCTACCCCCAATGCCTGCCACCACCCCTACCCAAATGGCAGGTGGTTTGAGGGGTCCAGTCCTAGTGTGATACTGCAGACCCAACTGCCTAGCCTTACCATTAGGCAATTCTGGACTATTAGGTTGCCCTGGGGAAATCAGCACCTGAAAGTGATAAATGCTGTGATATGTCGCCTTTCGACTGCCAAAGAGCTGGATTACTTAATTAGTTTGGATTTTTCCCATGCTCCTGTGGGCGTGGTTGGGTGACGGAGACAATGGAGGATTTAGTTTCTACTGTTAGGTGTATATGTAAAACGGTGCTCTCTTGCCCTGGAACCACAGGGTATTGGTAAGACATACCTCAATAAAATTTGTGTGAAGCTCAAATTTCCCTACCAGGCTGTTGTGTGTCAATTAAGGACTGGACCCCCTGCCCCCCAACTCTGAGTCCAGTGAATCAACCCACTATTGTCATATTTCACAGGGTGGTTTTCGTTTTAACCACGGCTCAGAACAATTTAATGCTTGGCCCCTTCAGTTGACAGGTGGTCCGAATCAACTCCTGTCCTCTACATCCTTGGAATCATCCGTACTCCTGCCATTATGCTGTATAGCAATGAAGTGGGTCAGTATTAAGTTTCAACAGAGGAAAGCCACGGTAAGCGAACACTTGCTGTTGCCCTCTGTCTTCATGTAACACAATGTTTCTGAACTTGCTTCTTGTGAATTAAACCATTCTTTAATATTTATATGGCACTTGGCAGGTGGTCCTTACATCCTTGTTTTAGACAACACAAATGGAACCAGGACCAAACAAGTCGCATTGCCAGTATCTTTACCCCAAAGAGTCATTGACTGCTGAGCATCAAAGCCCTTCTTTGTAAGAGAGCTGGGTATGCGGTTAAGGGAGAAACTACAGGAGCTTTTTGGCACAGAGCTGAGTTGAGCTTTAGTGCAGAAAGTCCACAGTATACCGAATTGGCGAGTTTAATACTTGATCAAAATTCCAATTTTAACAAACTGTTTGTGGATTGTTGTCCCTGCTTATTTATTTCTGATATTTGTGTCTGTGTATCGTTCATTCATTGGTTTAATTTATATTATGATTTGGAGAAACAGGAAACGGCTCCTTCATGACCTCCTTCAGAATGGAATAAACAGCAAAAAAGATGTTTGGTCATTGTTTGTTTTCTGTTATTTAAGACTCCATTTAGAAAGCAAAATGTTATTTAGATTTGTTTACAAATAATTAAACCAAACACCATAAAAAAACACTTCCTGTTTCTCCACTTCGTAATATGAATTAAGTAACCTATGAACCAAGCATACGCATACCTGTTTGGTGCAAGCTTTGCACCCTAAGGTTCACATGAAGATTGATTTGGACTGTTAATGTGCAGTGGTTTATGCAGAAACAGGTTCCATTTGTGGTTCACGTTTCAGCGAATTAGGTTTGCTTACACTGTGTCAATATAGAGCTACTGCTTCACCAACCATGAATACCACCTTTGTCACTCTAAACTCAACATTTCTCCACTGAAATACAAGAAATGAGCTTTGGGATTCTTTTCAGGACCAGGTATTTCTGCAGAGGATTGGGCCTTACCAAGACTGGACTCCAATGGTCCAGTGTTGTTGTTTTGTAATATTGTTAATTTTAACAGGGATTGTTGCCTCACATCAACTTTTCGGCGAGTTTGGGAGAGTCGAAGATATTTTGTCAAGCCAATCTGCTTTTCATACTGCTTCCTTTAAAAGTACGTATTTGCTGGCATGCTTGGTACAGACTACATTCCTTAGCCAACAACCACAATTTAGCTTGTAGGTACTTATTTGCACCCCAAGAAATGAAGCCTCTGATGTGTTAGGATGTCGTAGCCAGGATTTGAAGTCTCTTTTTCTTTTTCATCTTCTAGGTATAATCACCTCATGAATTAGTTTAGCCACACCCAGCAAAATGAATTGCATGGAACATGGGGAGATGCCACATTTCTATTTGATTTTGTATGGCAAGTACGTTACCCCCAGAGTTGACCCAGAAGGGACAGCAATGGCGCTGTACAGACAGACACTGCGTGCAAGAAGACAGAAAAACATTTGCGCAGCTTATTTTTCTGTAGGGGGAAGTGCAGGTACCACTTACACATTCAACTGTCCACTGGACTGTCACGAAAGGAAATGAAGAAACATGGCCCAGATTTATTTATGGACCAAGTTTATGGTTTGCCTTTGTTCTTTCTCATCTGTGATTGGTCTCACAGATAAGACTACGTTCAGTTGACATCATTGTGGTGGGGGTCATGCAGGGAAATGTTGGATGGATCTAAGGCATTTTGTTCACCACCGCTTATAATGTAGAGCCAAAACCGGTATGACCTTGTATCTTTCACTGTTATTTTCCCTTCCTGAAGCTGATGAACTTAGGCTTGAGACATTATTGAATAGCGTACAATGTGGTATGTTTTACGGTTTCCAAGGGCTCTTGAATGACAACTGGCTGTGTTTACCCTAAAGTGGTTTGTATTTTCTTTGGAATAATTGAGTTTGTATGGGTGGACAGAATAGCTAAGTCCTGCCTACACTGCAGCAGTGGCTCCCCATAAGACTCCCTAGTTCAGTCCCTCTGGGTATGGGCTACCCCCTCAAGGACTCCCCCATAAGATTCCCTAGTTCAGTTCCTCTGGGTATGGGCTACCCTCTCAATGACTCCCCATAAGATTCCCTAGTTCAGTTCCTCTGGGTATGGGCTACCCTCTCAGTCACGTGTTATCCCCAAAAGGACCTTGTCTCCATAGCAGCAACACTACAGATAATGGCCGGTCTGGCTGAGCTTGTGTGTGTGTGTGTGTGTGTGTGTGTGTGTGTGTGTGTGTGTGTGTGTGTGTGTGTGTGTGTGTGTGTGTGTGTGTGTGTGTGTGTGTGTGTGTGTGTGTGTG
>JACXGI010011707.1:0-24499 GCA_016801175.1 Esox masquinongy | reverse complement strand
GTGCAAAGAAGACACAGAGTGAGAGGAGAGATGGGAAGGAGAGAAAGAAAATGCAAAGCAAACAACAAATTGAGAGAAAGACAGAAACACTGCTGCCCTCGAACAAACTAATAATTACAACTCCCTTCCACCCAAACATCAACACAGCTATTGTGCAGCTATTTCATTTGCATTTAACAGGTAGGTATCTTGATGTGGCTGCAGTTCCTGGGGGGTAGGAAGCCAAGTACTGAGATCCGCAGTGGAAAGAGAAACTGTTCAGATGGCAGGATTTCTTTGTTCCTGATTAGACCTTTATTTTTATTTTTTTACAAAATAACATTTTGGAACTGAGGTGACCAGGGTGGGAGGGGTCAGCTATTATTTTTCCTGCAGGCTTTCTTGCCCTGGAGTCAGCTAGAGTCTCTGTGGAGGGCAGATGGCATCCGGTTAGCCTTTCTACAAGATCATAGTTTACCTCTACAGCAGGCAGACGCAGACAAAACCAGACATGGAGAAGGTGAGGCAGGACACTACAATTGATGTTGTACATCCAGTGTTGTTCTTCTAACCACTAGAATGTTTTCCTCTCATTTGAGAATATGGTAGGAAGCACCTTAGATTGGCTATGGATCCTAGAAATTTGAATGATTTTGCCATAATTAAAGCCGAGAACTCATTGTGAGGGGGTGGGTGTGGGTGTGGGTAGCTGTTCCTGAAGTCACCCACCACCTCTACTGTTTCTACTTGGTTTAGCAATGTAAACAATTATTCTCTATGCCAAAAAAAGCTTTTGAATTGAAAATGAGTAGCGTCGAAATTGAACTGTGGGCGAGACCGACCTGCAGTACTGCTAAGCCACCAGCGGAGTGCAGCACCACTCCATCTAATTGAGACCCACTCTATCCAGACATAAGAGCCCAGACTCCGCATGTCACTGACGGACTGCAAAAACAAAACGAACGATTTCAGGCCAGCAACCCAGGAATGGCATCCTGAATTTCACCCAAAACCAATACAATTCATCACACGTGTATTTACACAAGAAACTCACATTGATTTCTGAGCATAAAGAGTTGGCTACCTGGAATCAAAAGGAAGTATGTGTCATAACGATCTCAGGGGCTGTAAAGGGAAAAGGAGTATGTCTAGCCATGTTATGACCTTGAGTCTGCTGAGATCACGGTCAGGGAGCAAAGAGAATGGGGAGGAAGAGTTGACACATCTGAAGGAGAGGTGAGACAAACTGGTAGCGTTTGTATGTTTGTGTGTGCACGAATGTGCGTGTGTGTGTGTGGGGGGGGGTTACATGCCAGCACTTGCCCTCTTCCAACTAACAGCTCTTGCGTCTAGAGCAGGATGGAATGCGAGAGCATTCCCGGTGATGATGTATGGGATGAGCTCTTTGTGTGTTGGGGTATTGTGTAGAGTCTACACTCTTGTATGTCGGCATGTGTGCTTGTCTAGAACTCCGGCAGTGGAAATTTAGACGGGTCTCTTGGCGAGAGCAGTGAATCATTTTGAAACATTCTGTGTGGAGATGGAAATGTGTGGTTCCCTTATTGGACAGTAACTTGAGTGTTTCATCCTATTAAATTGAATAAAGATTTAGGAAAGTCAACGACCTGTCCTGTACCATGTCAATCACCAATAGGGGGAGGGGCTACATACAAGAAACATGCTGAACAACTTCTGTGCTGTTTAACCTTCCAGCTGAAAGGTTTGTGCAGATTGTGTCTCAGCCATTTTTGCCTTGGAACTTCTGCTCTCTCTTTTCTTACTCACATTCCTCACTTCCATTTTATAGATCCCCTTTAACCTTACTCAGCTATCTCTTTCCCCTTCTCTCTTTCCTTCCCTCTCTCCCTTCTCTCCTCAGGTGAACCCTCCTTCTGCTTGGTAATATTAATACGGATTTGTGGTCAGTTTGCATTATCCCCTGTAATGGTTAAGGTTAGGTGGGGAAGCTAATTCTAGATTTTACCTACGGGAGACTTCACTCACATTTAATCATGATGGTTGATTCCATCATTTCCCAGGTGCCTCATGGGGACTAGTGTCTCTGCCCTGTCATCCTGACCAGGGGGAAGCTTTAGACAGGGACACAGTGCTTTGATCTAGTTGGGGACTGTTTACTGAGGAGGACATAGCGTTCCGCCCAGTCACTCAATGTAATTACAGAGACAACCAATTCTAAAGACAGTGAAAAACTCAAACACTGTAAACACTGGCCAACACTGAAAAACAGGAATGCCAAAACAAGCCAAGATATGACCCATGAGAGACCGAGGCGAGAACAATATAGACTGTTTACTGACCGTTTTTGGTTCTTGTCCTGTCATCAGCATTCTGTGGCCGATTTCAGCATACTGTAAGGGTTAAAGTAGACCGGTTCTCAAACTGAGAGTTAACCTAAAAGGAGGGGCGGAGACTTGAGTGGAGCACAGCGTCTTGTTTCCAACAGTGGGGATGAAAACAGTTGTGGTTGCTGCCAAGAATCAATGTGAAAACCGGAGAGACTAGGTCTGCGGCCTCCCAGCCTCTGCAGTGCAAACAGACAGTCATGGGACCTCGAGAACGCCGGCCAGCTGGCCCGGGGACGAACTTTGATGTGTGATGGCTGTGCTGGGTACACAAATAAACCTTGTTGATTACTGAGCAATGTGTTTATTATTTAGTTTGCCCTTTTACAGACTTCTGATATAATGATTACCGATTTTATCTTCAGATATGATGTATTTGCTCATGACAGAATTATTTCCCTATTTGGAAGATGTTTCCATTATGGCCTCTTTTCACATACCAAAGCCTTTAGTAGCATAGGTATAGCCTACGTTTTTTACAACTGTTGATGCCATAGAGTAATTTAATTTTATTATAGTGATTAAGAGTTTCAGCAGGTGAAACAACAAGATCTCCCAATAAACTTGTTTTCATTATGACAATATTCAATGGGTAAAAGGAGAATCTCACTTTTTTTGTACTTGATGTTGGACGGGTCATCACCCTGAAAAAAGTCTATAGGCAGGAAGAAACTTGAATGATTAAAGTAATAGAAGTAAATGAATAGAAGTAATCAGGGTGTGGGCGTGTTTAAAATAAAAATCTATAAATGACCCGTCGGCTCCATATTCTGTTTTATGTAAAAAGTGAAAAATAATTTCCCTATTGAAAAATGAAACATGCTTGCATCCCTCTTTAAATTCCTTTAAGTTAGCTTTGGGTAAAGTCAACTGAAGTTTGCAATAGCTGTTCTAAGACAACTGAACCGTGCATTATAGATTCTCTTGGCTCTGACTTTCAGGGTTAGGAACTATTCAACATAAACTTCAAAAAAGCTGTGCAGACAAAAGTGCTTTTTCAAATTTACCTAAAGTATATGGTTCATGAGCAAATTAATTTGTTTGTTTTTTTGATAAGCAAATAATAACAGCCAGCTAACTTTTGTTTTAATCTATCCCTGGGCAGTTGTGTTCCAATGTGCATCCCAGATGCCAGTTAATTCAGCCTTGTATTGCTAATTAATAGCTAGTTAGCTACTTAATATGCTTGATAGTGTAGTTGTTAATCAGCCCATACTAGGATTGGCGGTTTGAAGCCACAACGCTGGGCTGGTTATTGCTTAGCCTTAGCAATAGCACAAATTCCCTGACACAATGTTAGCTATTCTTATTTTTTTATTATCAGACAGCAAGTATTCAGTATAACAATAAACAGGCATCGTCACAGCAAACATGTCCAAATTATTGCAGCATACAAAACAATACAATGATAAAAAACCTGTTTATACATGAATGTGAGTAAAACATTATATGTAAATAATAATAAAATACTAAATAAAATCCTTATTTAATGAAGTATCCTTAAAATAGAATACTAAATAAACACAAATAAAATATATATAATAGTGTTTCCTTAGCAGAATATTTCATTATACAACTTAACCTGTAAAAAAAATTGTAATTGTTGGGATAAGCATTTAATCAGACATTTCAATTCAATTAAAAACATTTGTAATTTTGGAATGGATTTCTGTTTGTGAATAAAGTATTTGGCAACAAGAATTAATACAATACATTGAATACAACAACTTCAATCTTCTTATCATTCTGGAAATATTAACATATAATATCTTTCATATCAAAAACAACCATGCCTGCTCATTGACCTTGGAGAGCTTACTGGGTAGCCTAGAAGGACAATACATGCATGAGAGTAAAAATGACAGTCCACCTACTTTTCTAAAAACATTGTGAGGGATTAAAAACCAAAGAGAATCAGGTGCCTTTATACATTTCTTAATCCAATGAACTTCAAATGTGTTATTAATTCCTCTGAGGTCTAACATGTCAAAACCTCCCTCAGATTTCCTACCCACAAAGGCTGACTTTTTAAGATGCTAGTGACCATTTTTCCAAAAGAATTTGACAAAGGCGTTGTTTATGTCTTTACAAGCAGGTCATTAACAAAGAGAGAAAGTCATGGACAAATATAAACCGTGAAAGACCTTCAGCCTTAACCAGGAGAACTCTCCCTTTAATAGACAAGTCCCTTTGTAACCAGTTGTTCATAATTAATTTGGCTTTTTTCAGTTTTGGTGAAAAATGTAATTGCTGTCTAACAGTGAAGTTTTTAGCAATGTGCATACACAGATATTTGACAGAGTCTTTAATTGGAATGTAATTTAAAGATGATTCTGTGCAGTTATACAAACCGAGAATTTCACATGTTGAAGTGTTCAGCCAGAAGCACTTGCAAAGGAGTTAATTACCTAAAGTGGTTGGTCTAGTTGTTCTTTGTTTCTAAGGAACAGTGAGGTATCATAAGTTAATTGTGAGATCTTGATTTCTCTGTTAAAAATAGAAATTCCACTAATATCAGGATCTTTGTGAATTTTCAAAGATAAGAGTCCGACAACCAACAAGGACAAAAAAGATGCCAGAGGACACCCGTCTCACCCTTCTACGTAGTGAAAATCTATCAGAGAAATTGAGATGTAGGATATCTCTGTAAAACTTTCTGACTGTACTTAGAACTTTTTCACCACAACCAAAAAGCTTCAGGGCATGCATTAAGAATGAGTGTTCAATGGTGTCAAATGCCTTGTAGAAGTCCAAAACCACAATGAGAACTTCTGAATCTATGTGGTGTGCATAATCTGAGGCCTAGAACAAGTCTTATATTGTCACCAACGTGCCTTTTGGCCATGAAGCCAGTTTGAGTTTAATTTATTATTTGGCTTAAACCTGGCGAATGTTAAAACCAAAACTGTACAGTCCACATTCAGCTAAGTGATTGGTCTACAGTCATGAAGAAATAGGTCTTTTTTCAGGTTTCGGCAGTAACGTTAGAAGACATTGCGTCATAGAAGTACACAATTCCTCTCTTTCAAGGCATTCCTTATACATTTTAAACAAGGTTAATTGAATCATATCCCAGAATTCAACATAAAGGAATTACGTTAGTATGTAACTATTTTGTAAAGTGTGATTACGTTCAGCATGAACATATATCGGTGCAGTTACGGTTACTATCAACATAGCAGTGCTATTGGTACTTAATGACTGGCTATTACATTGCTTCTTAACGTAATCGACTGAATACGAAAAATGCCTCATTACGAATAATATTTAGCCTACGGTTAATGGTTAAAGTTAAGTTATGGTTGGGCATAATTTAACCTACTGGCGTAGGCTACTGGTGTAAGAAATAGGAACATTTTTAAAAAGGTAAAATCTGTAAAAATGTCTGTAAAATGTTGAAATCTGTAGGCTATCAATTACCAAAGCCTACATAGCTTACTGTAATTCCAACCATTAGCTTCAAACAATGGCAATGACAAAAATTGGCAAGGAGTAAAGAGACCTCTGACATGTCTGCGACAGGGTTCAAACATCAGTGCCAGCTGGGATTAAATCCCTGACCAACGAAGCAAGAACTCGAGGTTTACAAACTATATGGAGCCTTTGCGACAAACCTAGCTGATGGTAATGGCCACTGTTGCTCCTAGTGATCGGTCTTTGAGGCAATTTTATCTTGAAGAATGCTGACTAATGCATTAGACCTGCTGATACCTTCTTGGTTTGAACTGGCAAGCGTTTTAATCTCGCGATTCCTGCAAGTGTTAAATCTCGTGTTAGGACCACGGGGTCCTGTGGAAGAACATAATTAAGAACCCATCACTTCCACAGCAATGAGCACCATGGGAGGAGGAGCGTGAGCGCCTGAAACCATCCGCACATTGGGTGCGCTTGTTTGAGCTGAATCGAAATAACTGAGGTTAGAGAAGCTGGAAGATTTAATGACCATGACGAACTTCAAATTGAATAAAAACATCTGTGCTTAACAGCTGTTGGACACGATTCCAGACTACATCCTTTACAAACCTGAAGCTTTGTGGTTGAATCGTTGTTACTAAATGGTGCAACATTCGACCTAGTTGTCCGCGCATTAAATAAAAATGAAAATGATTCAACGCTGATTTCTCTACAAGTAAACCCGTCCCTATCCTATCCCCGGCTCACCATGATGCTTTGGAGCAGACCCAGACCTTACCGGCGGATGATACTCTGTTTGTGGTTGCTTATTCTTGCTCTCTCTGTGGCCACACTTATGGATATATTGTTTTGGGATGAAACACAGACATCGCCCAGCTCGCCCCGCCATCTGCACCATCCGCGTCTCTCCGGTCCACCGGAGTTGGAGGTGATATTGGACTCCCGAGACCGTGCCAAACCGAACCATGATTTCGGTCTCACACCGCTGAGCTCGCTGCAGGAGGACCAGCTTCTTTTTGTGCCCTCGACTCAGGTGAGGAACTCTGCTTCGCCGCCGAGGACGGGAAGTTACCGGGTGATAATATCAAGCGCAAAGAAGGAATCCGCGGTCCCGGTGCTACCGACGCACGGGTATATGGGGAGACCAGTACAGCTGACGCTGGATGGGCTAGAGAGTGACATGGAGAAGTCTGCTCTGCAGAAATACGGTTTCAATGAGGTGGTGAGCGAGCGGATTTCCCTGCGGCGCAGACTTCCCGAGACTCGTGATAAGGAGTAAGTATCCAGCATGTGCCCAAATAGCGCACCGCTCCAACTGATTCTTCAAAACCAATGTGTCAAAATTAGTAGAGTCGGCCAAAACTATCATATTGAAATGTATAGGCCTAATAAATAATTTAATTACCACAAAATATGACTTATCGTGCGTAATTGCAAACCCGGTCACTATTTCTCTGTCAATAAATGGGAATACTTTGGCAGGTGTCTTGAGGAGCGTTACAGCCAGTTCCTGCCGTCCGCAAGCGTGGTGATCTGTTTCCATGACGAAGCATGGTCGACACTACTGCGCACTGTGCATAGCGTGCTTGACACAGCGCCCAAAGAGCACCTAAAGGAGGTCCTCCTTGTGGACGACCTTAGTCAACATGGTGCGTAAAGTTCTCAAACACATGAACTCAGGTAAACCTTGATAGTCTACAGTGCTACGAAAGAACATGCATGCAGACCAAACGAAAGGTTAACTTGTTTTCTCTATTCCCACCCTAGTAAACTAAGGTGTCACACTCTGTGATCTGAGCGGCCCTCTGTCCTCCATCCGTAGGTCACCTGAAGAGTGTGCTGAGTGAATATGTGTCAAGGCTGAGGGTGGTTCGTCTGATCCGAAGCATGAGGCGCCTTGGCGTGGCAGGGTGTCGCTCTCTGGGTGCAGCCCGGGCTGTAGGGGAGGTGCTGGTCTTCATGGACTCACACTGTGAGTGCCACAGTGGGTGGCTGCACCCGCTACTGGAGAGAGTGGCACTGGACAGGTACTCACATTAGGATGCAAGAATTAGGATGCAAAAAAGCATGCATGCATGCAAAAAAGCGTGTCTGTCCATCTGCCTCTGTGTGCTATACCCAATCCTTAATTGTCTCTGGACCTATGTAGCTGGCTTGTGAACTGGCCGAGTTCTGTTCAGCAGGGAACTGGCCTTTTAGAACAGGTGATTAAATACAACTGTTGCCCTGCAGTCTGGCAATACTCCATCTCTCTCTCGCTCTCTGTCTCTTTCTCTCTCTGTATGTCTGTCTCTCAAGCTGCTATTATACAAATCCCCCCAATACACACACCCGCACACACTCATGGTCCGTCTAATTAAACTTTAGGTCTTTGTTTTAATCTACTTTGAGAGTAAGTGTAAGTGACATAACACAGGGCTTTTCAAACTGGGGGCCACTAGGGGGCTTGATTTGTTTTCCTGCCTTTCCAGTTCACCCTGGATGGAAACATTTTCCTTCACAAAAATGCAAGTAGCATTACACCTTCTTCACTGTGTGGTTATCAAGGCCTTTGCTGACAGTGATGCAGGGCACAGTGCTCCAACCCAAAGTCACAAGCTACATTGGGCCCTCAGGAACTTTTTTGCAGGTTTGCTAAAACAATAATTTTAGTAGAGGCTCCCCAGGGGCTTACAGTAATACTTTTAGTAGAGGGTCCCCAGGGGCTTACAGTAATAGTTTTAATAAAGGGTCCCCAGGGGCTTACAGTAATAGTTTTAGTAGAGGGTCCCCAGGAACTTACAGTAATAGTTTTAATAAAGGGTCCCCAGGGGCTTACAGTAATACTTTTAGTAGAGGGTCCCCAGGGGTTTACAGTAATAGTTTTAGTAGAGGGTCCCCAGGGGCTTACAGTAATAGTTTTAGTAGAGGGTCCCTAGGGGCTTACAGTAATAGTTTTAATAGAGGGTCCCCAGGGGCTTACAGTAATAGTTTAAGTAGAGGGTCCCCAGGGGCTTACAGTAATAGTTTTAATAGAGGGCCCCCAGGGGCTCACAGTAATAGTTTTAATAAAGGGTCCCCAGGGGCTTACAGTAATAGTTTTAATAGAGGGCCCCCAGGGGTCACAGTAATAGTTTTAATAAAGGGTCCCCAGGGGCATACAGTAATAGTTTTAATAGAGGGTCCACATCCTGGGGCTTATTATTTGTGGGTCAATATAGTTATAGGAGTTCCATTAATTTCCATGGTGCCCTGTGTCCATCTCTTCCCATTCCCAGGACCAGAGTGGTGTCCCCCATTATAGACATAATAGACTGGCAGACGTTCCAGTACAACGCCACCCAGTGGCCACAGAGAGGAGTGTTCGACTGGAGACTGGACTTCTACTGGGAAACTTTGTCCAAACAAAAACGCCAGCATTCACCAGTGGAACCTGTCCGGTAAATATAAACTCTAATTAACTGATAAGGATCACAACAGTTAAAAGTGTAGACGACTTTAGATCTTCAGGACAAAATGTACCCCTTTGAACCCATCCCTGACTACTCTCCTTTCTCTGTCCTACAGGAGTCCGGCATTGGCTGGCAGTGTTCTTGCAATTGACAGACACTTCTTCCAGAGCGTGGGAGGCTATGATCCAGGCATGCTACTCTGGGGCGCGGAGCATACAGAACTTTCCATTAGGGTATTAATTAGTTAGATTATATATGGAAGACTGATAAGGGAATGTGTAACTGGATTTATGAAGTAGCAAATAATGTAAAGGCTGTTCCGTTGGCACCATGTGGGTAATATGGCAATTCTAGAATTAACCATGGAAGAACTTTTAAAATAAATGTCTGACGTTTCTATTTATTGGGAAGTCATTGAAAATATATGTAATTACTTTCAATTATTTACATATAATTTCAGTTAACTTAATTGACATTGAACTCCAATTGACAACCAATCTGGATTCTGTAGCTGACAACCAATATGAAGCTCTTTAAAAGAGGAATAGGATTTCACTGTTTCTGTTGGTTCGTATGTATTTAAAAGAGGAATAGGATTTCACTGTTTCTGTTGGTTCGTATGTATTTAGAAGAGGAATAGGATTTCACTGTTTCTGTTGGTTCGTATGTATTTAAAAGAGGAATAGGATTTCACTGTTTCTGTTGGTTCGTATGTATTTAAAAGAGGAATAGGATTTCACTGTTTGTGTTGGTTCGTATGCGGACGGCTTGGGCGTCAGTAAATGCTAAAGCTTTTGCGCTCCTAGCAATTTAAGACCTGCCCGTTTTCTGGTAAAGGTGTGGTTGTGTGGGGGCTCCATGGAGGTGGTCCCCTGCTCCAGGGTGGCTCACCTGGGGCGCCACCACCCGCCCTACCTCCTCCCCGACCAGGAAGTCTTGCAGAGGAACAAGATACGTATTGCTGACATCTGGCTAGAAGCCTACAGAAAGATCTACTACAAAAGAGACACGCTGGCTCATTTCATCAGGCAGGTAGGGTGTGTGTGTGTGTGTGTCTGTATCTGTGTGTATGATGTGTGGATGTCTGTTTGTGAGAGATTAATATTGACATATGTGTCCTCTCCCCTGCGCAGTCTGAGAGTCCTAACATTACAGAGCGTGTAAGGCTGAAGAAAAGCCTGGGCTGCAGAAGCTTCCACTGGTTCCTCACTAACATATACCCTGAACTCCATGTACCCCAGGACAGACCTTCTCTCTCAGGGGAGGTAGGAGTCTCAAACCCACACACTTGTTTCTGTTATACACAGTATTTCTACTCAGATCTAATATTGATGGTGGACGTGGTGAGTTTTCCCCCCTTACTATGTAAAGCACTTTGGGGGCTTAGAAAAACACTATATAAGTCCAAATAATTGATAATTAATATGTTGAGTTATTCTTGAACTGTATGTTGAACACGAATGGATTGTGTAACATACTGTGCCTGTATGTTTGAAGCTGTACAATGTTGGCACTGGCTATTGTGCAGATTACCCCAGAGGGCGGGGTCCAGAGGGCGGGGCTATGAGCGTAGCACCGTGCAGTGGCAACGGCTATCAGGTAACCATGACAGCAACAATTATGTTGAATAAAGACGATGCTGAAAATAATGATGAAGATGACATCTAGTGACGATGGTGACACTTTTAAAGCTCACGATAACGCTTTATATGTCCTGATGACAATTTCACTTCTAAAGATCATGATAATTCTGAGTGTATCCTATTACATATAGTCAAGTGAAAAGTACACCCCCTGGAAAGTTGTCCCTTTATTGCATTGTGACCAAACAAACTCCACCTTTGACTCATCTGTCCAGAGTACATTGTTCCAGTAGTTTTGGTATATACCCAGGTGTTGTGTAGCAGATGTCATTCATGTCTTGATTGTCTTTTTTGAGAGTAGAGGCTTCTTCTTCCTTACTTCCCATGTAGGCAGAGCTCTGTGTATTCTCTTTATGACAGTTGATTAATACCCTTTGACATTGGTACATACAAAGAGAGGCCCTTGATGTTACCCTAGGTGCTTAGAGACTTCTAAGGGCATCTTTTGGTCAGCTCTTGGCCTGAATTTGGTGAGACGACCAGTCCTTTGTAGATTGCCAGCTGTCTGGAATTTTCTCCATTTGTGTATTATCCGTTGAACAGTGTAATGATGTGCTTGGAGATGGCTTTGTAACCCGTCCCAGACACATTTTAGCCATGTTATGTGAAAGTAAAGGTACATATTTTCTCTGCAGAAGGAAATATACATACATTTTTGCAAAAATTGTTTCAATTTCATTTGGTATCCTTTATCAATAAATTTGGTTTGATTTTAGTTCAATTATCCGTGTCCTAAATATGTTAAAAAAATACAAAATTCCAGGTTGTGTACTTTTTCCCATGAATGTATTAGTTATTTAGCAGATGTTTGGGCCCAGAGTGAATTACTGATGCAATTTGGGACAGAACAGATGTTTATATTTTTAAGAGTTCCAGCCCATTGCTTATTTAAAGGGCATAAATAAACACACTGGCAATAATATACAGTATTATTACTTTTATGCTATATTTTTTATGTATAAAAGTGATGATACTTATGACAGTTTTAATTCCTCATTGGTTCCCTCTCCAGCACTGTGAGCTGAACTCCTTGGGAGAGGTGCGTTGGGGGCCAGCAGGGCATTTGTGTTTCAATGCCCAGGGGGAAAGGGTGGTAGTAACACCTTGTTTGGCAAACCAATCACCACCAAACAAACCACAGTGGAGGATCATCAAGGTCAGTGAAGGGGCAAAGGTCATAAGAAGATATCAGTGTACACAGATGCAAGCTTAAATTTATTTTTTAAAAAGATAATTGATTGATGTATACGAAAAAGGAGTGTGTGTGGTAACTTGAAAATAATCTGGTTGTTTTTTCTTAAGCTAACTGGCCAGGTCGTTCACTTGCAGACACAGAGATGTCTAGAAGCTGTGAATGACGAGAGGGATGAACTGAAGGACACGGGGGATCACCCAAGAGGGGCTTCCCAGACCGGTTTGTTCCTACGCCCCTGTGCCCATCACCCCCGGCAACAGTGGCACTTCGAGCAACTGGTAGTCCCCTAAATGGGCTTGAGACTGTCATTAAAGTGAGGTTTACAACACATCGCCAAATTATGGAAGCACAATATTATTGAAGAGAACAAGTTCAAAAGTGGGTCTCTGTGGGAAAGAGATCTAGGGCTAAATTAAATCAACCAAAAACAATGCTTGTGTAAGTACGTCTGTATGCTCTTAGCAAGGCATTTTGGAATATGCATCTTGGTTTCAGAGATGCTTGCATTTGAAGTATTCTGTTGTTGTTGTAAAAACATGGTTTATTGAAAACGGTGTAGGACAGGGCTGCACAATCCTGTTCTTGGAAAGCTACTATCCTATTGGTTTTCTCTTGAACCCCAGTTATGACTAAATTCACATAGGGTTTCATACAGCTGATTATTAAAATCAGGTGGGCTTAATTATGAAAACAGTACACAGGATGGTACCTCTCCAGGGACATGATTAAGCAGCCCTGGTGTAGATATAAATATATATATATATTTACCCATAAATCAAAAAAATAAGCTGTATGAATTATTTTTTTTTTTTACAATGCTACACAAAAAAATATTGTTATGAAATTGCTTTTATGAAAATGACATTTTGGATGACTTATGAACTATTTTGTTAGTGTAAATAATCCACATTTGTCATTATGAATAAAATATCTAATGTTTCAGTATTATGGGTAATTAATGTTTCAATAAATAAATGTAGCTACCTCTGTAGTAAACTAGGCCCACCCAATTCAGACAGCATAGGTCAATTTGCTCATTGATATAAAATGTTACATCTTTATTGTCAGTTATTACCAGGAGCAGGCATGCAGTCGTGTTTCATTAAATACATTTGTTTACTATGATCTACTAATGATGTTCAATAATGTGTTCTATAACTATGTAATACTCAATTTTGGACATCTAGGCAGGTGTTTGGTGAGGTGTGCTTTCCGAGTGAAGCCAAAAAGGCAGTTGGGGCAGGGATACGGTCGCTCCCCCATGTGGATCTTCATGTGGACTTTGACGTGACTCGGTTCATAAAAGCTCTTCCCACATTCTTGGCAGGAGTACGGCCTCAGATCACGGTGAGTGTGAGTCCTCATGTGACTGGTCAGTGAACCAGAGCGGTTGAACCGGCTGGGGCATTCGGGACATTCAAATGGCTTCTCCCCTGTGTGGAGGAGCTTGTGTTTGGCCAGATCTCCAGACTGAGTATAGCTTTTACCGCACTCAGTACAGGTGTACGGTTTCTCACCCGTGTGGGTCCGGTGATGGTTCCTCAGGTGCGAGAGCCGGAAAAATTTCTTGTCGCAAACTGTGCAGTGGTAGGGCCTCTCCCCAGTATGAGAGCGCATGTGTAACTTTAACAACCCAAGCCTCATGAACATCCGCCCACAAACCCCACAGTGATAGTTTTTCTCGTTGCTGTGGATTTTCAAGTGTGTTTTCAGATACGCTTTGTCGGCAAAGTCTTTACCACACACGGTGCATTTGAAAGGTCTCTCCCCTGAATGTGTCCGCAGGTGAAGCTTTAGATATGACTTGCTTGCATAGCGCTTGTCGCATTGCGTGCAGGAGAACTTTCTCTCACCAGTGTGAACAGTCAGGTGAGTCCAGAGGAGTGAAATCTGTTTAAAAGCCTTCCCACAGTCCTGGCATTTGAAGGGCTTCAGTCCAGAGTGTATTAACATGTGATAACGGTAACCACTGTTCTCTGAGAAGCGTTTGCCACAATCTTTGCACTCATAAGGCTTCTCTCCAGTGTGAATGCGCATGTGTGTTTTCAGGCCCGTAGGAGTACTGAGGATCTTGCCACACTCTGAGCAGTGGTAACCCACTTCCAGACAGACCACAGGCTTAGTGTCCATAGTTGTAGAGCCCTCGGGTTCATTACAACGGTGCGGCCCTTGTCCCCAGCAATTCTCAAAGCTCTTCCCACAATCGGTGCAACTGATGTGTCCGTTGGTGCGAAAAACTGACATTTTGTGCAAATTCTTGCAGTGCTTCAACAACGTGCCCAAGTACGGGAATCTACGGGCACACTGAGGGCAGGGGTGGAGTTTCCCCGGAACCCTGGGGAGGCGGGTAGGTTTCTGGGGAAGGGTTGAGGGATGGACCTGACGGGTGTGGATGTTAAGTTGCAGTAAGGTATAGAATGTGCAGCTGCAGTGAGAACACAGATGTGTTGGGGCTTGCACTGTTTTACTCTTTGAAACGTGGCTTTTCAGCGCAGCCAGGTACTCCTTCTTGTGTTTGGTCTTGATGTGATTCTCCAGGAAGTAACAGTCAGTGAAGGAGATGGTGCAGTGCGGACAAGGAAAGAATTGCGGAGAAGAGACTGAGGGACAGTGAGATTGGAGAAAAGCAGAGAAAAACAAGAAGGATGTGATAGGAGGAGACAAAGGAAACAAATGTGAATCTTCAGCAAATCATCACCAATTTAAACTGCTGTATTGGGATTAGACAGTAGTGTGTATGAACAGTATAGGGTACCTCCGTTGTTGTCTTCATCTGTCCCGGCATCAGCGTCCACCTTGACCAGACAAACTTTAGTTTCACTCAGAAGAGTCTTTACCACTGCCTTGGATTGGAAAGAACAAACAACAGTAAACTTAAATGAAAAAATAACTTTCCCATGTTGAGAGAGACAACAAACAAGTCTTACATTCGACAATCTTCTAAGTATCACCACAGGACTCCTCGATGTCGTGCTAAAACAGGCCAGTTGTGTGGAAATAGTTTGATGTTGCTTCAAGGCCATTTGCTTCTCCAGCAAAGAACGTTTGGAACGGTCACTCATTTTTACCGTTGAAAGTATCTTTGTTCTTTTTTAAACGGATGGAGGTAACCTCATTTTCCCCGTGTTGCGTTGTTTGTCCCCAGGTTTATTATTTATCTTGTTGGCTTGAAGGCATCAACTGGTAATAAGTCGACACATTCCTCGTCTTCCTTTGAATTATGTGTAAATCATGTGTAGAAGAAGCTCGAGACTGCGGGAGACCAGGTCATCATAACAGCCCATCCAACACAACAAAGTTAACATTAGGCTGTATTATCAAAACTATTCTGCAGAATAATGTATTGAACATAATTCTGAATTATCTAAAATACTACATATAAAAGCCGAACTTACTGATGATACATACGTGATTAACTCATGGCTCCATCAACTCGGTGGAACAATGGAGAAGAATCCAGCTCATCAACTGCAGACTTAAATTCTGCGCAGTTTCAGCGCATATATGAACACAGTAAAGAGCATGTAGTTAGTCACTTCCGGGGTCAACACATCTTACGAAGATTGCGCTGCACGTTTCAGGAAGGTTATCTATCTTGTTTTGCGTAATGAAGATGATATAAAACATATTCTTATCACATTGGTAAGATCTCATTTTCATACTTAATAGGAATATTAGGGAATGCAATTAAGTTGTTAAGTTAGCTAAGTGGAAAGTCATGATGTACATGATTTCTTTACAGATATTTAACATGTCTACTACATCAAACGTACATACTGTTGTGGGGAGAGTTAATATATTAGGAGATCCAGGTTGTTGTTATCCATTAATTCATAACTTCAATAGATGACGTTAGCTAGCTTGCTATGACTGTTACCTTTCACCTTCATATGCTGGTGTAAACCACCTATGTAGGTACAGTTAGCTAAAATACAAACTTTCTCTTTTTCCGTTTTCTACAGAAGTAAAGGTGAAGTGACATCGCACAAAACCGCAATGAGCGTTCCTTGTGTACTGTTCAGGGCTGCTCGAAGCTTCACACTGCTGGGGGCATCCGGCGGTCTGTTACGCCGGTCGAGTGTATTGTGCCGGTGTGCGATCACAAGGTAAGTTGAGTTGCGTCTCGAATATGTCAAGTATTGTTGTCGTTAGAAAGCCGCTCGCCAGTCATTGTTGCAAGGTTAGGAGAGGGCTTGCGACTGTTTGTGGAACAACCGGAACTACTTACCTGTTTTTAGGTTATGATTTACTTAAGTTGCCTGGTCCCAGCTGACAGTATGTTCATTTGCTGTTTGTGTTTTGACGTTTGCTTACAGCTAGGTATGTAGCCTTTTTCTAGCGCTATTAAGGTCGAACATGTAACTGACTTCGTGGTCATCATCATATTGGGTGCGTTATTTTCTGATTCACAGAAGTGTTTAAATAAAGTAGGCATTTCTGTTGTCTTTTCAGGAAAATTACATCTAAAAGACAAATGGACCATCTAGAGAGGACAGCTAGCAACTACAGACAGAATGTGAGTGACCATGCTGTATTCATACAGTAGTGACACACACAGCTAACACATAAAAACCTTTTTAAGGCTATATTTTATGTTATTCCAAGACTGTCTATGGGCACAATAGCAGACTGTTTTGTTTGTACCCCGTCAGTTCAACTAGAACAACTAGCCTTTTATTTAGTAGTCCAACGCTCTTGGCCACTAGGCCTATCTGACACCACAAATATGTGGTCTTAATACTTTTTCAGGCCTCAACTATGACCACAGAGTGAACATGTTCACGACTGATTGACTTATGTTATCTGTAACCTGTGTGTGTGTCTGTCTCCAGGGAGTATATTCGGCACGGGTATGTGGAATTATGGAAGAGTCAGAGACGGTAAAACGCTTGCGGCTAGCCGTCCATGCAGACTTCACATTTAAAGCTGGACAGTGGTGAGTCATTTGTCTGGCTAACTTTTTTGCTCAAGCAGTCTGAATACAGCTTTTACACTAATGCCATTGGGGGAAGGAAGATTACACCCATCCATTAGTTTGGTCAGCACAAATGCCTAGGGGTGGGTTGAAGTACTCTATATAAAGCGTTGTAGGGGGAGCTGGTGTCACATTTTACTGGTATATCACATCATTAGAGTTATGGTATGTTAAAAAAGGTCCACACAAGCGCGTGGATGTTATTGAGGTTATTCTCTGACACAGGCGGCTTTCAATTATCACGGACACTGAGATAAATGACATGTTGCTGTTCGTCATGCATTAGCTCAACACTTAATTTGGGCTGTAATACCTTAAATAGGCACAGGGGGGCAGTTGCACTACGCATTTTTTTACACAGTTTGTCTTTCCTGCCACTTCTCCTCAGGTTGTTGTGGTAAAAGAGAATGTGTTCTCCATCAACTTACCTGGTTAAAACAAAGGTAAATACATGTTGATAATTTAGTAGATTAATTGATGTGATGACGGACCTAAGCAGTTGGGGATTTTGAACTTGCAAGTTCATTTTTGACCCACTGACATGCGTTAGGTCTCTCACTAAGAGCAAAGTACACATCCGTCAGCATTTTAATTTAGTTGATAGAAGAGTAGATTCAGTTTTGCAACGGTAAATATCCCTGTCCACTCTGGGGGGCCATGGCGTTAGTTTGGGTGTTGGTGCATAAACAGTAGGAGTTAATGTGTTGCCCCCCCAGCATTCAGTAATTAATGTGAACACATGTAAATACTTCAGTACCACCACATCCAGCAGACAGGGGAACGATGCTGGCCCTATTCATACAGGTGGGTAAGATGAGTGGGAGAAACATCATGTACACTTTTGGACACATTTGCATTAGACATTTCGATAATTTAATACTTTTAATTTAATTGTATTACTGTGTCCATTTTTGTGCGTGTGTGTACGTACAGGGTGGATTTCTTCATCCCGGGGGTTGAGAAGGTAGGGGGTTTCTCCATCTGTTCCAGTCCAGGTCTGCTGCAGAGGGAGGGAGTTATAGAGCTTGCTGTGAAATACACACAACACCCCCCCGCACACTGGATACACACCAGGGTGAGTCTGTGTGTACATTCAGATTTGTAGGTGGGCCTTGTAGTTTGTGCATCAAAATGAAAAACTTTCTTAACCTTTTTGCTCATCTCTTTATCTTTCAGTCTGTCTAGGTTGATTCTCTCTCTCTCTGTGTGTGTGTGTCTGTGTGTGTGTGTCTGTGTGTGTGTGTCTGTGTCTGTGTGTGTCTGTGTCTGTGTGTGTGTGTGTGTGTGTGTGTGTGTGTGTGTGTGTGTGTAAATGATCTCATTCAGTAGGCATTTTCCTCTCTGATCAGTGATCTGAGGCAGTTGTCTCCACATAAAGCTCTCTGATATTTCACAGTAAAGTGGTTGGAGATGCACTCAGGGACGGTTTGACGAGCCTGTTGTTTGATGACTGTCCCTCTGGTCTCTGCAGGTTAAGAGTGTGGGGACCACAGCGTATAAACAGTTGAAAGGGAGGCGCGTGTGTGTGTTAGAGCTTGTATTTTTAGGGAAAGGGGAGGGAATTTGCTGCTGTTGTCTTCAAACAAACCCCCCTACTGGCAGCAATAACATCTATGTGTGTGTAAAAGCGTCTGTTCAGTGCCGTCCCATGAGACTGCTCTCAGAGGTAGCTAGCGATGCCGCATTGGAAGTGTTTTCTTTCCTCCGCCACAGAAATATTCAGTAGAGACTTGTAGAATGTGGACACATCTCATACCTCAACAATGTATCAGTACCAAAAAAACAAATGTACAAACACAACATGCAACGATTTTGATGGTTTTACACTCGCAATTCATATAGATCAGGAAATCAGTGGTTTTAATAAATTAACTTGGCCCTAATCTTTAGATTTTCACATGATTGTGCATCTTTTGGTGCTTTTAAATAGCCTAAAGAAAGGGTGGGTGTGTGGGTCAGAAGACCTGTCAGTGTCTGGTGTGACCACCATCTCCTTCACATAGAGGGGATCAGGTGCTTGATTGTAGCCTGTAATATGTGGCCCCACTCCTCTTCAATGACTGCGAAATTGCTGGATATGGGCAGAAACTGGAACATGCTGTCATACACGTCGATCCCCAGTGGGAGACATGTCTGGAGGGTATTTTTGGGACATTTTCATCTTCCGGTTAAAGTGTACAGATTGTTGTGACACGGAGCCCTGTGCTGTCATGCCGAAACACGGGGTGATGGTGGTGGACGAATGCCGCTGTCCGTACCATAACCCTTCCGCCACCATGGGACATTGTTCCCAACACTGACGTCAGCATACCTCTCCCATGCCACGCGACAACACACAATCTGTCGGCCATCTGACCGATACAGTTGAAGCCGGGACTGTTCTATAAAGAGCTCACTTCCCCAGCATGCTGCTGGCCATTGAAGGTGAGCGTTGGCCCACTCTGGTAGATTGCAGTGAAGGTGAGCGTTGGCCCACTCTGTTAGATCAATGAAGGTGAGCGTTGACCCACTCCGGTAGATGACAGTGAAGGTGAGCGTTGGCCCACTCCGGTAGATGACAGTGAAGGTGAGCGTTGGCCCACTCCGGTAGATGACAGTGAAGGTGAGTGTTGGCCCACTCCGGTAGATTACAGTGTGGAACCGCAAAAGATGACCTGCAGACAGAGGAGCTTCAGAACTTCTCCGGTTTTCCAAACCCACAGGGTTCTCATTTTCCGAGTGGCTGGTCTCAGCCAATCCCGCAGGTGCCACAAGTGGTGGTCCTTGGCTGTCATGGTTACCCGTGGTCGGCGGTGGTGCGTACTGCCAAATTCTCTAAAACAGTGTTGGAAGTGACTGAGGCTGGAGCTAAATTAACATTAAATTCTGGCATTTGCTCTGGTGGACATTGCTGCCACCTTCCGGTTCAACTCTCTCATAACCGGAGACAGTTGAGTCGTGTGACAAAGCCACGTTTGATTTTTCAGTTGAGTGGCCTTTTATTGTCTCCAGCACAAGGTACACCTGTCTAATGATCATGCTGTTTTATTAGCTTCTTAGTATGCCACACCGGTCAGTTGGATGGATTATCGTTGTAAGGGAGAAATGCTCACTAACAGGAATCTCAACATACCTGTGCATAAAATTTGAGAGAGAAATAAGGTTTTCGTGCAAATGGAAATTTTCTGGGATTTTTATTTCAGCTTTTGAAAAATGGGAGAACTGTATATGTTGCATTTCTTATTCCATGTAATTTACCCCCCCACCCTCTTTCCCATGTCCCGCATCTTCCCCTTCCAGTGCATTGTGGACTCCCTTGTAGAGATGCGCGTAGGTGGTGACTTCTTCTATGATCCGCTGCCCTCTGACCCCTCTGTTGACCTGTTGTTGGTGGCGGGGGGCGTGGGAATTAATCCCCTGTATTCCATCCTGACCCACGCCACCGACCTGCTACGACAGAACCCTCATAACACAGGGGGTGGCTACAACATAGGCTCCACCCACCTCTGCTACAGTGCCAAGAACACACAGGAACTGCTGTTCAAGGTGCGTGTGTGCGTGCGTGTGTGCGTGCGTGTGTGTGCGTGTGTGTGCGTGTGTGTGCGTGTGTACACACTATTTGGAGTGTTTGTACATGCTAGTGTTGCTCCTGTGAGTGAGGGTCGTTGTCAAAAGTATTTGAATCAGCATGTACAGTATTTTTGAGTGAAAACAACTAATTATGGTTCCTTTCTTCCCTCTGCTGACAGAAAACCATCATAGACATGTGTAAGGAATTCCCAGATAAATTCTCGTGTGACTTTCACGTCACGGCACAGACCACAGAATTCGATCTGCAACTTCAACCATATATAAACCGTGAGTACCACATAATGACCCACAACCACATTTTTCCTTATGATCTACTCAGTTAATATAAATTTATTTGTGGCATTCCGTTTAACTGGATGATTCCATTGTTTTCCTATTTAATTGAAATGAAAGCTTGTGCACAAAATGACAAAACTATATAACTGTAGGTTCATGTATTTCATGTGTTGTTTCTGAAATAACTGTTGGTCTTCATTAGGTGGGAGGATATCAGAGGAGAAGCTGCGTGGACATGTGGATCCACACAACACTCTGTGCTATCTGTGTGGCCCTCCACCTATGATTGAGAGCTTGGTCCAGACCTTGTTGGACTCTGGCCTGTCCCGGGACCGGATACTGTTTGAGAAGTGGTGGTAGTGTACCCAGACGGACCCCTGACTTATCAGACACCTGGACCGTGCCGAGTAGTGGGCCTTGTGTTCTTGAAAAAGCCCTAGTGGACATCACACAGACCACATAGATGCCCGTCCACATGACCATGGCAACACATCCCACTAATGGACCATATCTCGTCAGGCTGTTAACTAAACGCATCATTTAATTTATTCGAAGCCCATCTGAACACGTTTGTTTGAACATCCGTTTTCTCCTAGGTACTTACTTGAACGTTTTGAGCAACGTGGATACAACTTGAACGCACAACTTTGCTTTGTTATATCTACCTGAATATTGAACTCCCACCTGACAGGTGTTCATCAAGTCCAGTGAACAGTTGTACAACTGGAGTGGGTTCAGGGCCGTTGATTAAGCCTGATTGATTTTGGATGTGTTTACAGTATGTCATTTATATTTAGGTTACCTAAGAGTAGCTTACCAGTCTGTTCCCACCTCGACAGTGACTGTTTGAAACTTAACCCTTGATCTCTCATGCCTATTTTATTAAATTATTCTGAAAATATTTATTTTATTCAGAATATTGTTTTTGAGGAAAATTATAGTATTCTGTATAGTAGTTTTTATAAATAAATATTTTTATTTCTTACTTGAATCATGGTTCTCCTCCAACACACGTGGTTCTCCTCCAGTACACGTGTCAGCAAGCACTTCCTCGTTGACCGGGCAGTGTGATTGGAAGCAGAACAGCAGCTGTTGAGTTATGAATCCGTGGACATGACCAACATGAGTTTTGATGTTGTCCAGGTGATTGTCTGCATTCTCTCAAGGTGCGTGTGGTGCATTAAATACGGGTTACCACCAGCAAGTTCACAGCAAGTTCACCAGGTTAGGACTTTTTTAAAATAAGATTTTTGTGATCTGATCACGATGACAATCAGAATGTGGACAAGAACGGCAAAGAAGAGAGAACATCACAACAGTGAGTGTGTTTATGGAAGCAACACTGAACCTAAACACAAACATCTCCCACACATCCAGGCAAGTGTCCCTTATCTAATCTTTCTCTTCCGCTCACTTACACATCATTATATTGTCCAATTTTCACACACTCATACACACCCCTGCAGGCCTGAAATCCCACGCTTCCATACACAAATGAGTTCACACACAGGGGCAGAGGGAATCTCCCACGGAGCACTGTAATTGAACCCCCAGGGGGTATCTGATTGGTCCATATCATGATACGTCCCGCTGAGTTTCTTGTGTTTCTCAGTGGAGGTCACCATGAACTAAGCCATCTTTCAGAGTTGCTTTGTGTGTGCGCGCGTGCAGACTTCGGCATCATTTAGATGCAAGTTGAAATAACAGAAAATAGTGAATAAATGTTGTTTTAAGAACTGTTTATTCCCACTGTTTATCTGTAGAGTGAAAATCCAAAATAGCACCCTATTCCCTACATAGTGCACTACATTGACCAGAGCACTATGGAAATAGTTTGCATGTTATGATACTTTTCCTTACCACACCACTTACAACACACTTCCAGAAAAGGACAGAGACTAAGGCGCAGTAAAATATTCCTTGTGTTTAGTACTATTACGGACCTGACACAACATGACAGGTGAAAGCTACTCAGAGGTAAGATATCCCTATCAATCAACAGTAAGCAGATTATTATGCGGATAAGTAATGGGGTGATAGAAGAATACATGTTCTAAATATTCCCACAGGACCATGGTCCATGACTAACGGGTTGAACAGAGGCGTAGATTATCTGTACAGTATAACTATGATCCATGTAAAATAGGGATGTATACAGTGGCCCATGGGTAGGGGTAAAACATTGATGTTACAATAGCAATTAAGACTCCGACCTCCAAATCCTGTCTCTGTGTGTCCTCATTGGCCGTTACATTTACAAACACACCCATCTACGGCCAATGAATGCCTACAAGGCTGGTACATTTCACCACTCAGGGATGAAGATGGCCCTTCAGTCCAGTTTCTGGATCAGTTCCTCCCATCCTAACCTTAGCCATTGGTTGGGAAAATGCTAAATGAAGATCAGCTTTACCCTGCTCTATATAACATCTGAGGTTAAAGAGGTCACAAGGTCAAATGTGTGCCTACAAGGCTGATTGAAGCCATTACACATTGGCAGCAGTCCATATCCATACAAATAATATATGTACACAATATCCATATAGAAGATCTATTATTTTATACTGTCCCAGGAATATAACTAAATCACCATTCTGGTAAATGCCTTGGGTTTCCATCGATGAGAACTACTGTGTTACTACTCAGTCATGGTCATTCTGTATATTTATTAGATTTCGTGCTGGGTTAAAATGGTAGACTGAAAACTTAGCTCATGCTTGGTCCTGCCCAGAAGGGCTGAATTGGAACTTTTGGGACTATTCCATTGGTTCCACCCAGGAAGGGCACCAAGTGAGCTCAATCGAGGAACACTAGGAACATGATTTGATCCCAGGTCAGCACCTGTATGCAAAAAGCATCTATTTTCTTATTCATTAGGGTTTATAAGGCAAACCCTTTCTCTGAAACACTTGAAAACATGCCCTGGTCTATTGGTCAGTTCTTAATTAACATACTCCAGAAAACAGCGCTCTCTCACTCAGCTGCGGTAGGATCTTTTCCTCTAACTTAACTTCATCACTCAGTAGACTGACATTTACATCACTGACAGGCATCTCCTGTACACCCAATGGAACGTCACCATTCTCTTGGCTTACTTCCTGGTTGAGGGCTGTGGCCCTGCCTTTTGTCCCCTGGGGGAAGTCTTCTTGAGATTTTGTCTCCCTTTTCCTCTCTATAATGCTCTCATCTTCATTTCTTGTCTCCCAGTCCCTTCTCTCCTCTTCTGTGTTCCTCTTCTGTCCATCCATCCCTCTCTCTGTCAATGGGAACATGTTATTTCTCTTCTCTTTCTTGTCAAGTGTTTCTTCGGCTGTTTTTTTTTTCGCCTTGTTCCGACCCCTGAGGTTCAACTTCTAAAAGAGAGATTTTAAATAGTTTTTTCCCTTTATTTTCTAAACTCTCCTCAGACGCCTGACAGAATACTACAAAGTACATCTCTGTGATGCCTATGTCTTGGATAGCCAACAACTGATGGAAAAAAGTTATATTTCTACTGTAATGTACTAACAAATAGCTATTATTAGGACATCAAACATTCAGAGAGTTAACAGTACCAAAGTAGGCCTATTTAAGCTGGGTTATCTACACTATATTTGGAACTACAACTTTTTAATAACACTAACTAGAGAGAGAGAGAGAGAGAGAGAGAGACA
>JACXGI010011706.1:5201-24475 GCA_016801175.1 Esox masquinongy | reverse complement strand
ATACACAACCCGTATGGAAACTTTGTCTAAAAACACTAGCCAGAACTGAGGGAACCACCCACTGTATTTTTGTATTGGTTAGTAGTCAGCTAAGCAGTTCTTGAGGCAGGCAAGTTCAGTTTACGGGTATTTTGACTATAATATTTCATTTCTTGGGTCCTGCTCAGACCCTTTTCCCTACCCCCTTTACCGTGTGTTTATAATAAACGTTTTATGTTTGACGGTAGCTGTGGTTGTCTGTGTCGTTTGTTCTCACTGTGCCTTTACACTACACTGAGTTGCATGAGTTTTATGTTACGGGTCTCTGTACCATCCACCCTAGACTGCTAGAACCACAGGGTTCGTAACTGTCCTGTGTTTGCTAACTTGACCCAGTAGTCATAGCACAGCACTAGTCTATGTGGAAACCTGTTCTGATGGCCTTAATGTTCATTGCCTCTTTGAGCTTGAGTTGTCTGTTTTGCTTTCCAATGCAGAACCTCGAAAGAAATGTAAGTGCAACTACGCTTAAACTGATGATGCTTATCCTGAATCTCCCATGCTTGCTGTGCCAAATGCCACAAGTTAACTGTCTGTTTCATTTGGATGATGCGCAAGTGTACACAATGCAAATGCAGTGTGTAAATATTTTTTAATAAATGTAGTTATTTATTTAATAATGTATTTATATATTTAATTATTGTTTGCTTGTCTGCGCAATCCAAATGCAATATGGGGGTGGGACCTTCAGTTTGATTGTGGTGTTCCCAATCAATTTCATTCATGCAAGGCAGATTTCCAATATCACAAAGAACATCTTGCTCTTTCTAAACATATTAGCGTTATATATTGGGCTAGTTTTGGGAGTTGAAAGAAAACTTTTGCAGTATTAAGCCCATTCAAATGTGTAATTTATAGGAGGATACACAATTAGTGAAGGGTTGCATATGAACCTAATACAGTAGGCTTAAGAATGTCTGTTGCTCATCCATTAGGCAGCTTGCCTAGTCTTCCAACATTGACCACTGACCAACAGTAGCAACCTGGCAATAGATAAAACGATCTTTCAGTAGCACACCACACTTCTCTGGCAACCCTGTGTGCTTGTTCTGCCTGCATAAATGGCAGATAAAACGCAGCAAAACCGTAGCCCAAGATGGAAAGGATAAAGCATGTCAGATTGCTATGTTAGCGTGTAGTCTGCCTGCTACATGTAGTCCAATTTAAATCTTTGGGGGGATGTCGGGAGTGATGTGTTATTATGAATGTTAAATCTGATTATAACGGAGAAATGGAGGACGTGACTCGAGTTGTGTGGGTTGTGTCCAGCCTGCGTGACCTGGTCCAACTCCCTCTGTTTAACACACATCTATGTATTTTATCGCCAACAAAAACAAATGTTACTACGGTAAATTCTGTATTTTTCTGGACGTCATCAAATGGCTCAAAGAAAAGGCTTACGCCTACTATTCAACTATAGAACGGTGCTGGCAGCCTGGCACAACCAAGACACACCCCCTTCTCCGGTCCTCCACCTGATCATGCGCTTGCCGTAATGGAAGTGACTGAAAAGGGGCCACATGCTAACAAAATATATTATATGGTTCAATAGTTTACAAAGTGGCACAATTTTTTATCAATAATGGACAAAGCAACACCGAAACTCGTTTGTGTGCTACTTGGCTGACAGCACACATCTGATAGGTTGCTTTCAAGTGTCCAATCACAGTGTTCCAAACATAAAACCCTGCAGTCCAATGAGGAAACCTCTACCAAATGGGTTAGGTCCCGCCCCATTGCTTTTGGACGATGTATAACTTAACACCATCCAAATGAAATGTCTACTGCATTTCGACTACGCCCAACTTCACACCATCCAAATGAAATGTCTATTGCATTTGGACAACGCACAAGTTTCCACCATCCAAATGAACTGTCTGTTTCATTTGGATGATGCGCAATTTTACAGTATCCAAATTTAATGTCTATTGCATTTGGACTAAGCAAAACTTTCATACTATCCAAATGAAATGTCTATTGCATTTGGACGACAGACACGTTTGCACCATCCATATGAAATGTCTGTTGCATTTGGATGATGCACAAGTGTACACAATGCAAATGCAATGTGTGTATATTTATTTATATTTTTAATAATGTAATTGTAATGTAATTTTTTAGTTATGGTTTGCTTGTCTGCGCAATCCAAATGAAATATACGTGTGTGACATTCAGTAAGATTGAGGGGTTCTCATTCCATTACGCCCTGGAAACATTGTTACTGGAAACTTCACACTCTACACTCGTTGAACAACCTGTATTAACCCAGAGGAATCTGGCAAGTATTGGCTGGTTAACAGATACGGGTCTTGTAGATGTTTTAGGTACAATTTGTAGGCACCATAAACTTGGATGGAAATATATTAAATACTGTTTAATTTCATCCTACTTTATATTATGACATGATACATTTGATTGATATTAAATTCTCAGTAAAAGTGCAAGGCAGTTTTCTAAAATCACAAAGAACATCTTGCTAAACAAATTAATGTTATATATTGGGCTAGTTTTGCGATTTAAAAGAGAGCATTTGCAGTATTCAGCCCATTCAAATGTATAGTATTTAGGAGGCTACACAATTACAGAAGGACATTGAGACAACATTGACCACTGACCAACAGTAGCAACCTGGCAATAGATGTTAACGATATTTCAGTTACACACTGCACTTATTTAGGAAACCCTGCATGCTTGTTTTGCCTGCATAAATGGTGAATAAAACACAACAACCAGTAGCCCAACTCACGGAGGATAGAAAGGATGAAGTGATTTCAGTATCTCATCGGGGACGCTCTGGATAAGGCATGTCAGATTGCTTATGTCTACGCGCAGTCTGCCTGATACATTCAGGCCTATTCAGGTTTTGAATGGGCGTTGGGAGTAACGTTTTGTTATGATTGTTAAATCCGATTATAACAGGGAAGTGGAAAACGTGAATTGAGTTGTGTCTGTTTTATCCAGCCTGCGCGACCTTGCCCAACTCCCTCTGTTTAACACCTTGCATCTATGTATTTTATCGGCAACTAAAAAACATTGCTTTGGTGAAGTCTGTATTTTTCATATCTCGTAAAGGCTTACGCCTACTATTGAGCTATAGAACAGTGCTGGCAGCCTGGCGCAAACAAGACACACCCACTTCTCCAGTCCTCCACCTGATCATGAACTTGCCACAATGAAAGTAGCTTAATTGAAAACAGGCCACATGCTAAAGACATACATTTTCTGGTTAAATAGTTCTCATGGCGACGTGCTACATGATTGACAGCCCTCATCTTATAATTTGTTTTTAAGTGTCCAATCACAGTGTTCCAAGCATAAAACATGCAGTCTAATGTGGACAGTTCTATCAAATAGGTGAGGTCCCACCCCATTACATTTGGATGACGCAGTTTCATGCCATCCAAATGACAAAATTGCCTAGTGGACATCCACCGTAAGAGTATTTCACAAAGCAATTTAGCGCTAAAACCAGCTCCTAAATAGAAACCAAGCCGATTTCACAGCCATAGCTCGAACACCCAGTGTAGTTGGTGGTGACACATAATTGCACAAACTATTGCACCATCAAAAGATTAACACACATTTCTTTACGAGCTGCCAGACATGTAAGAAACTGACAATTAGCTGAACATATCTTGATTTGTCAGCATATGATTCTTGGTTTCATGTTTAATCAGTGACACTTACCCAACATTTTAATTTTAATATCTTTATTTCAGTAAGGCAACATGACACATTCTTCTACAGTATTGCTGAATTCACTGACAGAGACCGCCCCCCATCAGCCAATCACTGTGGGCAAAGTAAGTAAGCTTGTTCATGGAACACGACATCATCCATAGCAACGGCGTCAACCCCGCCCTTTCTTTTAGCTTAAGTCTTCTCCACGTTCCTTAGAAACAGTTGGTCTAAGCAGCTTTGTGAATAGGTTTTCAGAACAAACTCTTAGCTAGGAACTTTTAGTGCTGTTTAGGAGTCCTACTAGTGGTAAGATAAAATGTTTTGTGAATACGGTCCCAGATCCAGTTGCGACAGGAACATCTGGATATTGCTCTGTCACATTTATGTGCCCAATAAAACAAGAAACCAGGCAAGCCTAGTTCAGCTGGCCCGCAATAGAAAGTGTTGATCAGTGTTTCCCTCTCGAGATTCAAACCCAGGTTGCCCACATGAAAGGCTGTATCTTTAGCCACTACACCACAGAGCTATACATTTGCCAGGTGTCGGTATAGCCTCTTGACATTATGTAATTTTGTCACACATCAACGTCACGCCAAGTTTGAATATTTCGTTAGACATCATTAACCATTGTGTTAAACAGAGTAATGTTTCTTATTAAGTTTACCTCCACTATAAAAAGCATCTATGAACTGTATGGCTTTTGCCAATGGCCGTTTTAACAGCTTATTAGCCATTCTTGAATGACGTTGTTACAATAGCTACCGTATCAGTATAGGTGACGAAAATACTTTTTCATCAAGTGAAAAGCCGAGAGAATCGTGTTGTCAGCAAAGTTTTTGTCTATCCTGAACAAATCCTGAGACATAATTAGAAAATCCACAAGAAGTAGTCGCAAAATCACAATAAACATTTTAATTTTATGCTTCCTATAACGTAGATACTGAAGGTTGTAGCCAGCAAAGTTTTTGTCTATCCTGAACAAATCCTAATATCCACCAGAACTGTTATATTCTTGGCTTCCTATTACGTAGCTACTAAAGGTTGTAGCTAACGAAGCTTTTGTCTGTCCTGAACAAGTCATAATGTGTTTTGATTGTGACAGGAGTCAAATGCGGGACCTGTTGTTTCCGTAGCCCGCAACACTCAGTCAGTCTGTGAGTCAGTCAGTGAGTTTCATATGACTGTTTATGTACATCTTTTCACCATAACCTGATCTGCTTTGTTATTGTTTTGTTCCATTATATATGTCTCTCTCCTCCTTCCGTCCTCTATACAGGTGAAGAGGTGCACCTGCAGTATAATATGGGATGTGGCGCCTGGGTTCCAGGCAAAGGATAACATGTTGGGATGTGTCTCCATGATGAGGCCTTTCTTATGACCACCTGTTTCCAACCTGTATGTGTTTTGTCATTTTCAGCCGGTGGGCCAAGTAGGAGTTATATTAATTAAATCTCCATTTATACTTTGTATCCAACCATCCATTTTATGTTTTTGTAAAGTGTTTCTGGGTTTCCTGTTACTGTGGGTTTTGGATCCATACAAACCTTTTTTTAATGTAGTTTAACAGTCAATGATGGGTTTATGCCAGCAAACTTGCATGCCAGTCACACTATTGAAATGACCAAGCTCTTCCAAAAAATCACACTAAAATATAAGATCTTGTTCTATTTAAAGGTGACCCACCTTGTCTCTGGCATTTCATCACCAATCACAACCCCAATCAAAATTTGGTTTAGGTGTGCAAAAGGTCATTGAGGGCAAGGGATGCACTGTTCTCTTTTAATAGGCTATAATCACATGTCAATCTTATTTTGTGGTCTGAACCAATGATTTGTTAGATTTTTCAGATGGAAACCAATTTCAGATATATGTGCTGGAAAGTATTTTTAAACCCTCCTTCACTGATGAGGATCATTAATTCTGGTTTTGGTTCAGGGTGTTGTTACCACAGTAGTTTCTCTACAGTAATAGACAGTATAATTGCAGGACAGAGAAACACTGGTCATCAGTAATGACTGAAATGTCCTCTTCACAACTGCTACCTGTTATAATGCATATTTTGCTTAACGATAGTGTAATAAATGTTCTGTAATACAGTGCAATCTCTAATGAAAAACCTATGAACGTATCAATGACAGAAATGTATATATTAACTTTATGCAACTGACTGAGTGTCTTAATGTGGTGTGAAGGAAGGGTACTGTATATCACTATCATTTCCTCTAGCATTTTATGGAAATGATTCATTTTGTAGCACTACCTCTCTTCATCATGTGGTTGGGTTTTTGAGTTTTGTCACATTGTGCCAGTGAGATTCAATGCCCACTCTTCCTCCTTCAGAGCACAAACCCCTATTTTTTATTCTTATTCTCAACAACACAGGGATCCTTGCCACTGTCCCTGTTTAAGTTCCTCCATCCCAAGTGTTTCTCGTCGGTCATTATTTCATTTTTGTGCCAGTGTGATGTTGGTTCTGTTTTTGTGTCTTTGTTTCTGTTATCTTAGTTCTTTATAAAAAGTCCTCAATTCTTCCTGTGCCTGTGTTCTGCCTCCTGCTTCTATTGTAACAAGGTTAGTTCTATAATGTGTTGGTTTGTAACTTCAGGTCATCATAATGATCTTTCCACACCTCTTCTGAATGGAGATGGATCAACTCATCACGTCCCTCTATTGATATATTCTGTCCATTACACAACATTCTGTGCCTTGCAGATCTCTGAACAATTCTGTTCTTTACCTCCACTATGAATGATACATTATTATTGTTTGCTGATATATATTTTTTTAAATCAACCACTGTGTTGTGGTAGCTCCGAGTTCATTTTGCATTAAAGAAATTGCACTAACAAGGACGCAATGACCTACCATTGGCCTCCACCAGTTAACCATGAAATGTGCCATAGAGAAGCGAACAATCACTTTGAAAGAGATACAGAGTTTAATAGCTTGGTGTAGAAATAGTGCACTGGCCAACCACATCAAGGGCTCTTCCTAAAACTGTCCTGTATTTTTGTGTGGCACTCCATTTGGAAAAATTCCAGTCTACCTCATTCAGTCTATGTGAAAGCCAACTTGAATTGAGAGTCAGCATTTTTAAATAAAATATTAAACACAATGTAAATGTACCATTTGTAATCCAGTGATATTAGAGAATTGTTTGGAAAGGCTGTTCTCAAAAATAATTTGAACGAAAAATGTGATTCGATATGTAAGAATAAAGTATACAACAACACAACAAATACTCTACATTTTAATGTATTTATAGTGATACTGCTTCTGTTAAGAAAAATCTGAAAACATTTTTTTTTCTAGAGGTATTTTGTCAATTCAATTTCAAACTATGTGGCATTGCTGGGAAAGTATCATTCTGAATGTTTAATCTTCTAGCATACAATGGTCAATCAATCAATCAATCAAATTTATTTATGAAGCCCTTTTTACATCAGCAGATGTCACAAAGTGCTTTTACAAAACACCCGGCCTTAAACCCCAAGGAGAAAACAACAGTAGTGTTATATTTCAGTGGCTAGGCAAAACTCCCTAAGAAGGCCAAAATTTAGGAAGAAACCTAGAGAGGACCCAGGCTCAGAGGGGTGACCAGTCCTCTTCTGGCTGTGCCGGGTGAACATATTAAGAGTACAAATTGTAATAATTAATAAATGCATGTGGGCTGAATCCAGAGTCTATTTAAACTTAGTCCAGGTTGGAAGCATGACCAGATGGACAAGGACAGGGACAACACGGGGAGAGGGAGGTGTCAGCACAGTGGCAGCTGAAATCGTCAGGTATCGTCTTGTTGTACAACAAAACCAGGAGGACTTTGGACAGGGACAGCAATGGGTCTTTCAAGCCTGGTACTCCTCAGGTGTGGGCCACGACCTCATGTCCTCCTAAGTTTAAAACAGGGCAGGAGGCAGCGAAAAATTAGAAAATGCATTCCTTAGATCTACAAGGATTTATAGTGGAGAAGGAGAACTGACCCTACTCCCCCAGCACAATAATATAGCAGCGTAAGACCTTGGGGCTGAGACAGTGGGGTCCGGTGACACTGTGGCCCTATGGGTGGGAGGCCCTGGACAGGGCCCAACAGGCAGGAAATCAATCCACCCACATTGCCAAGCATCAACCAAAGGGACACCCACCAACCGCAACCACCCTGAATGAGGGCCGAGTATTGCCTGCAGAGTACAGCCCAATTGCACAGTGGTGTGAAAAAGTGTTTGCCCCCTACCTGATTTCTTATTTGTTTGCATGTTTGTCACACTTAAGTGTTTCAGACTATCAAACCAATTAAAATATGTGTCAAAGATAACACAAGTAAACACAAAATGCAGTTTTAAAATGAAGTTTGTTATTATTAAGGGAAACAAACCCAAGGGAAATCCAAACCCACATGGCCCTGTGTGAAAAAGTGATTGCCCCCTACAACCTAATAAATGGTTGGGCCACCCTTAGCAGAAACAACTGCAATCAAGCGTTTGCGATAACTTGCAATGAGTCTTTTACAGCGCTGTGGAGGAATTTTGGCCCACTCATCTTTGCAGAATTGTTGTAATTCAGCCACATTGGAAGGTTTTTGAGCATGAACAGCCATTTTAAGGTCATGCCACAGCATCTCAATAGGATTCAGGTCAGGACTTTGACTAGGCCACTCTTGTTTTTCTTCAGCCATTCAGAGGTGGGCTTGCTGGTGTCTTTTGGATCATTGTCCTTCTGCAGAACCCAAGTTGGCTTCAGCTTGAGGTCACGAACAGATGGCCGGACATTCTCCTTCAGGATTCTTTGGTAGACAGCAGAATTAATGGTTATTTTTACCACAGTAAGTCTTCCAGTTCCTAAAGCAGCAAAACAGGCCCAGACCATCACACTACCACCACCATATTTTACTGTTGGTATGATGTTCCTTTTCTGAAATGCGGTGTTACTTTTATGCCAGATGTAATGGGACACACACCTTCCAAAGAGTTCAACTTTTGTCTCGTCAGTCCACAGAGAGTATTTTCCCAAAGGTCTTGGGGATCATAAAGATGTTTTCTGGCAAAAATGAGACAAGCCTTATTGTTCTTTATGCTCCACAGTGGTTTTCATCTTGGAACTCTGCCATGCAGGCCATTTTTGCCCAGTCTCTTTCTTTTGGTGGAGTCATGAATACTGACCTTAAGTCCCAAAGCTAGAAATGGCTTTATAACCTTTTCCAGAATGATGGATCTCAATTTCTTTCTCATTTGTTCCTGAATTTATTGGGTCTCGGCATGATGTCTCGCTTTTGGGGATCTTTTGGTCTACTTCACTTTGTCAGGCATGTCCTATTTAAATGATTCCTTGATTGAGAACAGGTGTGACAGTAATCAGGCCTGGATGTGGCTAGAGGAATTGAACTCAGGTGTGATAAACCATAGTTGAGTTGTGTTTTAACAGGGGGGGGGCAAACACTTTTTCACACAGGGCCATGTGGGTTTGGATTTTGTTTTCCCTTAATTATAACAACCTTCATTTCAAAACTGCATTTTGTGTTTACTTCTGTTATCTTTGTCTAATATTTACATTTGTTTGATGATCTGAAACATTTAAGTGTGACAAACATGCAAACAAATAAGAAATCAGGTAGGGGGCGAACACTTTTCACACCACTGTATATGTTATATATACTGTATGTATTTACAGTGATCAACTGTAACCTTATGATCACTGACAAGTGAAGTGAATAACACTGATGATCTCGTTATAATGGCACCTGTCAGTGGGTGAGATATATTAGGCAGCAAGGGAACAATCTGTCCTCAAAGTTGATGTGTTAGTATCAGGACTAATGGGCAAGCATAAGGATCTGAGTGACTTTGACAAGGGTCAAATTGTGATGGCTAGATGACTGGGTCCGAGCATCTCCAAAACTGCAGCCCTGTGAGGTTTTCCCGGTCAGCAGTGATCAGTACCTATCAATAGTGGTCCAAGGAAGGAAAAGCGGTGAACAGGCAACAGGGTCATGACAGCCAAGGCTCATTGATGCACGTGTGAATGCTGGCCCGTGTTGTCTCATCCAACAGACAAGCTACTGTAGCTCAAGTTGCTGGTACTGATAGAAAGGTGTTTGTTGTGTATGGGGCTGCGTAGCCGCAGACCAGTCAGGGTGCCCATGCTGACCCTTGTCCACTGCCGAAAGCTCCTACAATGGGCACGTGAGCATCAGAACTGGACCACGGATCAATGGAAGAAGGTGGCCTGGTCTGATGAATCATGTTTCTTTTACATCTCGTGGATGGCCGGGTGCATGTGCGTTGCTTACCTGGAGAACACATGGCACCAGGATGTACTATGGGAAGAAGCCAAGCCGGTGGAGGCAGTGTGATGCTTTGGGCAATGTTCTGCTGGGAAACCTTGGGTCCTGCCATTCATGTGGATGTTCCTTTGACACGTACCACCTACCTGAGCATTGTTGCAGACCATGTGCATCCTTTCATGGCACTCGTAATCCTTGATGGCTTCGGCCTCTTTCAGTTGGATAATGCGCCCTGCCACAAAGCAAAAATGTTTCAGGAAAGGTTTGAGGAACACAAGTTCAAGCTGTTGCCTCCATAATCCCCAGATCTCAATCCAATCGAGAATCTGTGGGATGTGCTGGACAAACAAGTCCGATCCATGGAGGCCCTACCTTACAGCTTACAGGATCTGCTGCTAATGTCTTGGTGCCAAATACCACAGCACAGCTTCAGAGGTCTAGTGGAGTCCATGCCTCAATGGGTCAGGGCTGTTTGGGTGGCAAAAGGCGGACCTACATAATAATAGGCAAGTGGTCATAATGTTATGGCGGATCAGTGTATGCCTTCTTACTGTGGCTACTGCCCATCTCATTGGTATATTTTCAAGGCACAAGTTTATGCACAGAGTTTCAGTTCTTTTTGGCACAGAAGTACAGAGCAGAGTTGGTCACATCAGCAGAGATCTCCACATCTAAACAGTCGTCCACTTAAAATGTACCTTATTAAATAATTTATCAGGAAAATAATTTATATAAATGACTGTTATTTAACTTTAATAATGAATTAAAAGAGAAAATATGGTATTTTAATCAATGTAACATTTGCCAACAAAAACCTAACATGAAAGGGATAACATGTTGCTAAAATTTGAGAAACAGACAAACCCAATCATTGAACGCTGACTGATTAACTTCATCCTCAACAATAACATTCCCTAGGCTTTATGTAGATTGTTGATTATACAGACCCTCCTCTTAACACTAACTCAGAGCACAGAAGTACAGAGCAGAGTCTGTTACCTCAACAGAGGAGATCTTCAGATCCACACGGGTCTCATCATTCCATTTGACAGCAAGTCGAGGATCCAGATTATTGGCCCGTGTCTCAGAACCAGATACAGTGCTCATGACAAGTGAGAGGAACTGAGGAGCTGATCCGGGGTCCTGGTGATACCATTGAAGAGACACTGCAGATGTGGAGGTGCATGAAAGTGTAACATTACTACCTGACAGAGAATAAACCTCATGTCTTGTTGGTTCAATATTCTGACCATTACAGACACCTGTAAAAGATACAACATGTTATTTCATTATCAGTATGTTATCAATCTTGTTTTTACACATTAACAACGTTTTGATTCAAAATATTACCTTTGAAAATAAAGTAATTACTTACATGCAAGTAATAAAAGAAAGATAAATGTGGGGACTGACATTGTGTCCAAAAGAGGAAGCTGAAACTACACAGCAGAACAAACTATAAAAATGCTGCCTGATCTGCTTGGTAGCTAAGACAGGTCTATCTCCTCACAAACCCTTAAAGCTCCACCCCAAATTAAAAAGAATTGACAATGAGACAAAGCAGACTTTTCACTGCCTTTCAAACCTCAAAGCAGCCAAATATGATTGCCTTTGTCGCCCTCTACTGAAAAAACTACAACCAGACTGATCTTGGGACTGTATAAAACTGCAATCTCAGACAACATCAGACCTACTTTGGAAAACCTATGTTCCTTCCTTATTGTATTTACGGGCAGGTGTTTGTCTCTATGGCATGCTTATGTTTTCTGATTTGGGGTATATGCATTGTTAGGCTGCCAGCTTCAGGTTGACTTTCAAAGTACGTCATCATTAATTTCCATCCAACCTGAAAACGCCCTAACAACGTTCTCCAACCAACCTAAATTTTCAAATATTTCCAAAACTTTGTGGACTATTATATTTAGTCTAATAGAAAAAAATCTATATGATGCATTTTTGAATATGGCTGTAACGTAACAAAATTTGGAACAAGAAAATAATTGTATTGCTCCATTTCCACAATTTCCACATCATCACAATGCTGGCTATTTATTATTAGGATAAACCGTAAAGATAAAGATAGTGTAATGTATTGTGTCTCTTCTCATCATTACACTGTGCTTTGTTCCACCCCAAATTATAAACAATTGACAGATGAGACGAAGCAGACTTCTCCCTGTTGCTAAAACCTCAAAGCAGTCAAATATGATTGCCTTTGTCGTCCACTATTGGATGTTTCATAAGCACCATTATTTTTTTTTTACGTTTCTTGCACTTGACTTGACAGAAGGGCCAAACCTGTCAACTATTATGCCATCGGGGAAAACAGTATGTGTCACTTCACCAGAAGTGATCTTTATTAAGTTTAACAGTGTTGATATGGAGGAGTAGACTCTGTACATACACAGAGGGATTAGAGGAGACGCCAATAAGGAGGAGATAGATGAAACTTTGAGGCATGCAGTTAGTTCTCAGTCACTCCCTGTTCCAACACCTCCTGAAGGCATGCCCTTGCCTTCCCAAGCCCCTGATCCCAGCCCCCGCATCCCGCACCTCACATTACCTATCCCATGAACGCACCTCACTTTCCCAAACCCATAAACGCACCTTAATCCTTAGAACACAATCACCAGAATGCCATTCACCTGTTCACTTACCTGTTTCTCATCAGCTCCACTATTTAGTTCTGTTCAGCACCTTTTCCTTTGTGAGGTGTCGTATGTTTCAACTGCATACTGAGCCTTTGTCAATGAGTTGTTCCATAGTATTTTTCACTTACCGTGTCTGACCTAGTCTTGGTTTATAGTCCTTAGTAGTGATGGCCATTCGAGACTTCATTACCGTTCTTCTCAGATTTTCTTTTTCAAAATAAAAGCCATCATTGAAATATATAAGGTAATATAGTTAACAATGTTGTCTGTACATTTTATGTTAATGTCTGTTCCAATGTTATTTTTGTCTGTTCTTTTTCACAGACTAGATTGTTAACTATATGGCCTTATACATTTCAGTGAAGGCTTTTATTGTGATCAAGAAAATCTGAGTGCTGCCAGCATAATATCCTGCTACTAAAATAACGCTAAAATAAAATAATGTGTAGCCTCGAATGGCCATCACTAGTCCTTAGTTTATGAGTTTTGTCTTAGTGTGTCTTCGCCTGTGTGTCTTTTTGGTTTTCTGGATTTTGACCTTTGCTTGTACCTTCAACCACTCTTTTGCCTGCTCCTTCTAAATAAAGTACTTCGCTCTCTGCGACTGGAACCAAATAACCTGCCTGCATGGTAGTCCTTACAGAACCATGGAGTGAACTAGCTGAGGTGTAGTTACAGGACAGAGTGGTCTTGGTACTGTATAAAACATTTATCTCTGACAATGTCTGACCTACTTTGAATCATTTATTATCTTTCCGTATTGTATTTATGGGCAGGTTTCTGTCTCTATGGCATGTCTATATCCTCTGATTCAGGGTGTGAGCTGTGTTAGGGTTGCCACATTCAGACTGACTTTCAAACTACACCATCATTATTCTCCATCCAACCTGACAAAGTTCTCCAACCAAACTAACAACTTCCTGACAACGTTCTCCAGCCAACCTATATTTGCAAATATTTCCTAAAAACTGTTGGTCATTGTGGACATTTATGTCTAGACTAATTGAAAAAAATCATGTTAATACATTTACAAATACGTCTGCAACAATATGTGGAAATAGGGAAAGAAGAATAACTGTATTGCTTCATTTATGCAATTTCCAATCATCACAATACTGGCTCACTTTGAAATGTTCTTTTTTCCCCCTTAAACATAATAAAATGTGTGAATAGGAAATGTTCATGGTTAGAAATGATTTTTAATTGAAATAGTAATTTTGTCTTTTAAAATCTGCTTTTGTCAAAGAATCCTCCATTTGCAGCAATTACTTCCTTGGAGACCTTTGGCATTCTAGTGGTTAATTTTGTCAAAGTAATCTGAAGAGATTTCACCCCAAGGTTCCTGAAGCACCTCACACAAGTTGGATTGGCTTGATGTCACTTCTTACGTACCATAGGGTCAAGCTGCTCCCACAACAGCTCAATAGATCGAGTGACTGTGCTGACCACTCCATTCTGGGGAGCTTTAATTTACCAATTTAATTTAATTTACCAATTAAAGCTCCCCAGATCATCACATTACCTCCACCATGCTTGACAATTGGCATCAAGCGCTCATCCAGTTTTTATTTTGTCTGCGTCTCACGAATTTTCTTTTTTTGATATGGTTAGGGTTAGACACTTTTGGTTAGGGTTAGACACTAACCCTAACCCTAACCCTGTGTGAAAAAAGTTAAACACTTTTTCACACAGGGCCATGTGTGTTTGGATTTTGTTTCCCTTAATAATAACAACCTTCATTTCAAAACTGCATTTTGTGTTTACTTCTGTTTTCTTTGACTAATATTAAAATGTGTTTGATGATCTGAAACATTTAAGTGTGACAAACATGCAAACAAATAAGAAATCAGGAAGGGGGCAAACACTTTTTCACACCACTGTATGAGATCCTCAGTTTCTTGGCAATTTCTCGCATGGAACAGCCTTCATTTCTCATAGCAAGAATAGACTGAGGAGTTTCAGAAGAAAGTTTTTTATTTCTAGCCATTTTGAGTCTGTAATCGAACCCACAATTGCGAATGCTCCCGTTACTCAACTAGTCTAAAGGCCAGTTTTATTGCTTCTTTAATCAGCACAACGGTTTTCAGCGGTGCTAACATAATTGCAAATGAGTTTTATAATGATTAATTCGTGAAATAAATATTGTTTTTTAAACACAAGGTGCCATTGGAACACAGGACTATGGTTGCTAATAATGGGCCTCTGTACGCCTGTGTAGGGAGGGGTGAAAGAGAGTGGTTTGAATGGTTTACCACTAAGAAGGTTACCAGGGGACAGCTAGGGAAATTAGTGCAAGGGAACGTATCCTTAGTGATAAAAATATACAAATATATAATCTGACTCCATATTGTTACTAAATAAATGTTATCGTAAATGACCATACAGTGAGGGAAAACATTTTTGATCCCCTGCTGATTTTGTACGTTTGCCCACTGACAAAGAAATGATCAGTCTATAATTTTAATGGTAGGTTTATTTGAACAGTGAGAGACAGAATAACGACAAAAAAAATCTAGAAAAACGCATGTCAAAAATTTTATAAATTGATGTGCATTTTAATGAGTGAAATAAGTATTTCACCCCTCTGCAAAACGTGACTTAGTACTTGGTGGCAAAACCCTTGGTAATCACAGAGTTCAGACGTTTCTTGTAGTTGGCCACCAGGATTGCACACATTTCAGGACAGATTTTGTCCCACTCCTCTTTTGCAGATCTTCTCAAATTCATTCAAGGTTTCGAGGCTGACGTTTGGCAACTCCACAGATTTTCTATGGGATTAAGGTCTGGAGACTGGCTAGGCCACTCCAGGAAATTAATGTGCTTCTTCTAGAGCTCTCCTTTGTTGCCTTGGCTGTGTGTTTTGGGTCATTTTTATGCTGGAATACCCATCCATGACCCATTTTCAATACCCTGGCTGAGGGAAGGAGGTTCTCACCCAAGATTTGTCGGTACAAGTTGTCCTGTCCCCTTAGCAGAAAAACACCCCCAAAGCATAATGTTTCCAACTCCATATTTGACAGTGGGGGTGGTGTTCTTGGGGGTCATAGGCAGCATTCCTCCTCCTCCAAACATGGCAAGTTGAGTTGATGCCAAAGAGCTCGATGTTGGTCTCATCTGACCACAACACTTTCACCCAGTTCTCCTCTGAATCATTCAGATGTTCATTGGCAAACTTCAGATGGGCCTGTACATGTGTTTTCTTGAGCAGGGGGACCTTGCGGGCGCTGCAGGATTTCAGTCCTTCACAGAGTAGTGTGTTACCAATTGTTTTATTGGTGACTATGGTCCCAGCTGCCTTGAGATCATTGAAAAGATCCTCCAGCGTAGTTTTGGGCTGATTCCTCACCATTCTCATGATCATTGCAACTCCACGAGGTGAGATCTTGCATGGAGCCCTAGACTGAGGGAGATTGACAGTTCTTTGTGTTTCTTCTATTTACGAATAATCACACCAACTGTTGTCACCTTCTCACCAAGCTGCTTGGCGATGGCCTTGTGTAGGTCTACATTCTTGTCCCTGACATCCTTGGACAGCTCTTTGGTCTTGGCCATGGTGGAGAGTTTGGAATCTGATTGATTGATTGCTTCTGTGGACAGGTGTCTTTTATACAGGTAACAAGATGAGATTAGGAGCACTCCCTTTAAGAGTGTGCTCCTAATCACAGCTCGTTACCTGTATAAAAGACACCTGGGAGCCAGAAATCTTTCTGATTGAGAGGGGATGAAATACTTATTTCACTCATTAAAATGCAAATCAATTTATAATATTTTTGACATGCGTTTTTCTGGATTCTTTTGTTGTTATTCTGTCTCTCTCAGTTATCTTTGTTTTTCTATATTTTTTTCTCTACTTTACAAAGCCCTATATCAACTTCATTTACTATATCTGCAACTCTAAATTCTGTTTTATATATTGCATGCTCAATCTTTTGTGATTTAGCCCATAATGAAAAAAATACAACAGCAATTTCTCCTGATGCAAAAGAATGTTTAAAAAAAATGCAGACTTGATGACATTATCTGTCAATTAGTTGACTACATTTTATTGTAGGTGGACATTATTTTTAGGCCATGTGTGTTGGGCTACTCAGGCCCAACCCAATTGAAATGATATTATAATGATTTACTGGCTTTACATCCATCCCAAACTGGAGCATTTGGCAGACATAAAGAGTGAATTATGTACCTACAGTTTGTTTTTTTTGAGGTGTTTGTAAATCCTGTTGTAAATCCATTTGAAACAGGCTCAGTCCTTCAAGTTGACATTTGACCAAGCTCAGTGCTTTGAAGACCCGGATCAAAAAATACCCTGTGAAGGTAGACATGAATGTGTGATTTCTGTCTGAGTCCTGCAAGAGGGGACTAGTGTGACATTGTGTTTCATCACAATTATTTTAATAAAAACACTTCCTCTGTTTTCCCTGTCTCTCTCTGTGACACTGGTGAAGGATACTCCCACTTCTTCTGTAGATTGATATAATATACAAGCTTTGTTCTGTTTGTCCAACTCTGTAATTCAGCGGCCCAATGTGCTCTGGGACATTGTAAGAGACCTGGGTTCTCTGCTGATGGCGTTGGACTTCTGTCTTTTGTTGTTGCACCAAGGGGATGGTTGATGATGATTGTTGTTCCCAGGTCCCTTTGACCACGTTCAGCAGGCCACAGGGCCACTACTGTACAGCCACTCGAGGAATCAGGAATCTCCCGCATGGGCAAGGTCATGTATGGGCACATGAGGTTCCAGTTATGGCCGTTACCCTCTGCAGCATCTACTGAAAGGTTATATGTTGTGGTGGTCCGCCCCCTAGAGGGCTTAGCTCCTAGCAGTTTACCCTGCTGCGCCCCTGGCCGTCACTGAAAATTAATTATGCACATGGCTCAGCCAATTGGGGCACGCCTGCCCCTAAAAGTACCGAGCATACCCTACTCTCACCCTCCCATTTTCTTCAGCTCAGTCTGAACATTACTGGATTATAACTGCACTTCTTGGGAATGTTTTGCCACTGGCACTTCTATATCACCGACGTGATATGAAGCTATGAAGAGATTATTTTGTCGCCGCCTGTCATTGCTGGGTACGGATGAGGACACTCATACCTCATTTGATCCTACACGAAGCCTCAATAAGTCTCCATTGGAGTCAAGTCTGGGGAACGTGAGGGCCAGTCAATGGCATCAATAACTTCCTAATCCAGGAACTGCCTACACACTCTGGCCACATGAGGTTGGGCATTATCCTGCACCAGGAGGAGCCCAGGGCCCACTGCACCAGCGTAAGATCTGACGATGGGTCTGAGGATTTCATCTGTGAACACTGGTCCCACTAGAGGACGACGGGTGCTCATGCCACCCTCATGGAGTCTGTTTCTGACAGTCTGAAACACGCACACCATTAGCTGGAGGTTGTTTTGTAGTGCTCTGGAAGTGCTCCTCCTGTTCCTCCTCGCTCAAAGAAGCAGATACTGGTCCTGCTGCTGGGTTGATGCCCTTCTACAGGCCGGTCCAGCTCTCCTTGTTTAACTGCCCGTCTCCTGGTATCTCCTCCATACTCTTGAGACTGTACTGGGAGACACAGCAAACCTTCTTGTGACGGCACGTATGGATGTGCCATGCTGGAGGAGCTGGACAGCCTATGTTACATATCAACATGATTCAATGTTCTACCAACTAGTCTAAAAGTCTACTAAGTATGCCATAAGATTCTAAGACACACTATAGCACAAAGATGTGCTAGCAGCTTCTGTTAACGACAGACGATTATCTGGCAGATCAAAGAAATTCAAATTGTGAGAAGAAATTCACTAAGTCTGGTTGTAGGGTAGATGCTGATATTTATTAGTTAACAGATATGGGTCGTTCTAGCTGTGCCGGTGGTTGCACCTTAATCAGAACCAACAAAGGAACGGATGAGAGGGTTAGGACAGTTATAGCACCCCAATAACAACATGTCAAGGATGTCTGGTTTGCAGACATCCTTGAAACCAGCAGTCACGCATTTACATATATTCAATTAGCACCATCCAAAGCTAGACTCTTGGTCTTGCAGGATTCTTCATCCAGTAAACATTTGCCAGTAACAAACGATACATAACGTGCAGCATTGAAACTTATTGGACAGATGATCCCTTTATGAGATACACATTAAAAGACCAAACATCAGTGCAGTTAATCCAACCAAAGTTATTTGTTGATTTGTCCATCCTCAAACCTGGTTTGTGTGAGCAGATGGAGCTACTTCTTCCAGGCCACTAGGGTCTCACTCTTCTCCTGGTCTGCTTTGGTCAAAACTGTCAACTATTTCTCTCTCTGACGCTCTCCCTCTCAAACCCTTCATTCTCATCTAACATTCTTTTGATATCCACATCTGCCTTGGATTAGATATGGAGATCTTCCATATCTGCCTTGGATTAGAAGGTTTAATGTCTTAACCCCCCTGTCTCAGCCCCAAGGTCTTACGCTGCTATATTATTGTGCTGGGGAGTAGGGTCAGTTCTCCTTCTCCACTATAAATCCTTGTAGTTCTAAGGAATGCATTTTCTAAATTTTTCCTGTCTCCTGCCATTTTAAACTTAGGAGGACATAAGGTCCTGGCACACACCTGAGGAGTACCAGGCTTGAAAGACCCG
>JACXGI010011705.1:0-24889 GCA_016801175.1 Esox masquinongy | reverse complement strand
TCTGTGTGTGTGTGTGTGTGTGGGTGTGTGTGTGTATGCGGGCTTGCTTTACTATACTTGTGAGTACCATAAGTCCTCAAACTACAGTAAATAATGGAAAATGTGAGGATGCAATACTTTTTCCTAACCCTTAACCCTAAGTCTAAATTAGACTTAGGGTTAAGGGTTAGGTGTAGGGATAGGTTTAGGAGTTATGCTTAAATTTACAGTTTAGATTTAGAGTTCCTATTCATCTATTTTTTTTAAGAAAATGGTTGTTTAGGGTTACATCACATGTTTAGTATTTCCGACTTATATGTGAGCTTGTGTTTGAATGTTTGTGTGTGTGTGGTTTTGCGTGTGTTGTGAGTATTGGGTGCCACTGTAAGTGCTTGTACATCCTGGTTTGTCTAAAGGTGACACGAACATAATTTTGCATCTGCCTGGGTGAGTTAGCAACAGTTAGCACAATAACACCATAGGAAGTAGAGGTGCTGCAGTCAACCCTATTGTAGCCTCAGCACCCCCTGACGAAATTCTGGAATTCATTTTTAGTATTTTAGCACAGTAGTTTGCACGCCTAGTCAATTTGCCCATCAGCGACTCTATGGCACGTCGGCCGTCCATTCAAAATCTGCTCAGTCCAGGGGTGTAGAATTAGGGAGGGACGGGGGGGGTCATGACCCCCCAATATTACAGACAGGTCAATGTGACCCCCCTGGAAATGAGGGTAAATCCTGTGATCCCCTGACCCTGACCCCCCCCCCCAATATACAATACAAACCAACACCGTTGGCTCAGTCCCTCGACGCTCTTAACAATTATCAGCAACCCATGACAAAACATAATTAATTAGTGCCAGAATCCACTAGCTAGTTTCCCCATATGGCATCACAGTGGATTTAGCACTAGCTAGTTTCCCCATTGGGCATCATGGTGGATTTAGCACTAGCTAGCTTCCCCATTGGGCATCACGGTGGATGTAGCACTAGCTAGTTTCCCCATTGGGCATCACAGTGGATTTAACACTAGCTAGCTTCCCCATTGGGCATCACGGTGGATTTAGCACTAGCTAGCTTCCCCATTGGGCATCACTGTGGATTTAGCACAAGCTAGTGTCACAAGTAAAGAATCTCCACCCACATTCTTTCTCTTTCTGGAGTATTCCATATGTAGTACCTGCTGGCTTGGCTGTGTGTATAAGTTTGTGTGTGTAAGTGTGTGTTTGTGTGTGTTTGTTAGTTTATGAGTCATCACAGGCTGTTAGTTTCACATTGCTCTTCAGCTATGCTGCAGATACGCTCCACTGAACCAGAACACAGCAAAAAATTGCTTATCAACCATAACTGACAGCATCTCTGTTCCCCAACACAACTGACACCAACTCTATTCCCCAACACGACTCATAACAAGACTACTGTCCAAAACAACCCAACTGATACCAGCATTGTTTCCCAACACAACTGACATTAACACCATTCTCGAAAACAACACAACTGACAAAAACACGATTCCACAACACAACTGACACCAACACTGAACAGTGGTGACAACGTTCTCTCAGAAATGTTCAGTCAGTTATGCCACCATGTTCATCAACCTCCAGAAAGTCTGAAACACATATTGAGCCAACCTCAGATTATTTTATAAAGAATGTCATATAGACATGATGTGGCAGAGTGGTGTTCACAGTTTACTCATTTTTGGTGGCTTACTTGACTCAGTAGAATCAGTGGTGCTGACCTGGGGCCACAGTAGATGGATGGATGACCTGGGGCCACAGTAGATGGATGGATGACCTGGGGCCACAGTAGATGGATGGATGACCTGGGGCCACAGCAGATGGATGGATGACCTGGGGCCACAGTAGATGGATGGATGACCTGGGGCCACAGAAGATGGATGGATGACCTGGGGCCACAGCAGATGGATGGATGACCTGGAACCACAGTAGATGGATGGATGACCTGGGGCCACAGCAGATGGATGGATGTCCTGGAACCACAGTAGATGGATGGATGACCTGGGGCCCCAGCCAATGGATGGATGACTTGGGGCCACAGCAGATGGATGGATGACCCGGGGCCAAAGTAGATGGATTTTATGACCTGGGGCCACAGTAGATGAATGGATGACCTGGGGCCACAGTAGATGGATGGATGACCTGGGGCCACAGCAAATGGATGGATGACCTGGGGCCACAGTAGACGTTATGAAGACTTTTTTTTTGAGTTAGACCAGGCTTTGGTCTTGGCAACTTGAAAAAATAGTCAGGCCCGGAAAGAGCAAGAACTAGCCTGTTAAGATTTCTGCTTACTCTGACATAATATTTACCACAGCCAGTGGGTAACCATGAAAACACAGTACATAGGACTGCACAGGACTGCACACAGCATACAGGACTGTGCATAGTGACATTGTGATAAAACAACCCCTTCTATCTCTGTCTCTTTCACTATTTCTGTCTGTGTCTTGCTTGATCTCTCCTCTTCCCTTCTCCCCTCTGTCCTCTCTCTCACACACACACACACACACTCACACACACACATGGATTTCATGTGTTGAAGCGTTGTTAAAGGTATCAATCAAACAGCACATTTTCATTCTAAAAACATGAGTTCATTACAAACTAATCCAACCCATGTGTGTTTGTGTGTGCATTTGTTTGTGTGTGTGTTTGCATGTTCATTTGTTCTTGCGTATATTTGGGTTTTGGACTCTACAAGAGAATAATTTGCCACGCAGGCAAACACACATATTTAAATTAATAATAATACATTTTAATTGTTATATTAATAGCTGTGTACAGTGATGTAACAGTGTGCAAATAATTATGGATGACAAGGAAAAATAAATGGATGGATATTTGTTTAGGGTTCCAGTGTTGCACAGTATGTGCTCCCCTGCTTGCCTTCCTCACGGCAACTGATCACAGATCGTACTGCTTTGATTGCACTTTGCAGTATTTTTGCCTCACCAGAATTTATCAGTGATTGACTTTGAATTCTTTGTCATCTGAATGGTCTGGTTATATGTTTGACTGGGGTTTAGGACGTGTTCCTGTGTCCTCCTCATTGTATTGACAGTGGGCCTCTACTATTGAGGGGCAAATGTGCAGGTGTGCCATTTGGGGCCTCTCCAAAACAATGCCATGTTAAAACCAATTTTACATTGTTATGTTCTGATTTTTTTGTTCCATCACAGTGCTCGGTTATTCTGCCACTGTTCAGGGCAAGGTAACGTTCTGATTTGCTTATTTTTTTTGATTGATTAATTCTTTCCAGTGTGTCTTTTAGTTTTTATTATTGATTGGTTGGGTCTAAGTAGGGGACTACTGTATATGGGGCCAGTTTGGATTTGTAAACAGGGCCCCAAAACCAGGTGGCTTTGGAGGCTTTTCTAGAGGACTTCCGCTGTAGCAAATAGTAATTACAACATTCCTATCTTAATCTGCTGCTGTCTAGTAACCTATCTTGTTAGTTATGGCCATTTACTTTTCCCTCTATCTTCCCAGCTGAGACCTCCTGATTTAGCACGCCAGTAGACTGTTCACAGGTTAACTAGGCTTATGGGGCAGGACAATTGGGTAACACTTTATTTGAATATTCAATCCGTAGATGCTTTACAGACTGTTTACAGACTATCAATAACATATCAATTAACTATATACTAACACTAACCCTAACCTTAAACCTAATCTCATCCCTAAACCTAACCCTTAGACTAACTCTTATTGTAAACCAAACCCTATCCTTAGCAATAATTTACTTTGTCTTTGATTGTTGCTAGTTTGTTGATAGCATCTGTAGACCATTTACAGATGGTAATTTTAGCTATCCAAATAAAGTGTCACCGACAATTGTTTCAGAAATCAGTGCCAAATTTGCAGGGGAGTGGTTTCTCCTTTGCTAGGCAGTAAATAATCCTTCCCAGTTCATTCAGTGGCAGTATTTTTGTCAAGTGGCAGTATTTGTCGCCCAAAAACAAGACTGTCACTGAAACTAAGACAGCTCAGCAGAGTTATTCTGTGGCATTATTGGAGGAAGGAATGAGCTCAAGTCTCCATGCCAGTATTGCACGTTAATGTTTTACTTTGGCCTGTATCTACCTTTTCTCTTTTGTAACTTTGTCAACAATGTTTTTCATTCCTGTTCACTCCTCTCCTCATAGTTTGTACAGATGCTACCTGTTCCGTGGCTACAACCCTTCTAATGTTCTCCCACTGTGTGGACTTTCTGGTCTCGGGCAACATTTGCAACGTCAGTCTGCTGTCGACAAGGTTTACTTCATCTCAGCCTGTCCTGCCCTTCAGGCCGTTGTCTTCTGAAGGAAACGTAGACTAGCCAAGACAACACTCCGAATGTTCCTTCTCCATATGACTAATGCTTTACCATGAGTCTGAGAGCATTGTACTGGTTTGGTTGTATCTCAGGGCCACTAATTTCTCTAAAGTTTACCTCTTCCTTTTTTTAACTCTTCCTTCTTGTTCACTTGTCTATATCCTCTTCTGAATTCCAAGTTGTCAGAAACACTTTTCCGTTTGAGCTTAACATTGTTATTGTCTATCATCATCGTAACCTTATTATCGTAACCTTGATAAGCTAATTACTTGCTGATGACTCCACCCAGGATAACATCAAACTTCCAGTGTTTGCCTTTGATTCATTTCTTTTAGTCTCTTTTCATTTCCACTCGTTTCATCCTTTAACCAGGCCCTTTCCCAATCTAACCCCACTCACATGGCAGGTAATGCACTTGACCTCATGCCATCTGTCTGATCTCACTGTAAACCCCCTCCAGGTCAGATCGCTACTTCCTGTTATCTCTCTCATAATGATCTCCATGACCCTAGCCAGTCAGGCTTCAAGACAAGAAACACGGAGCCTCTTCGTACTGCCCGAACTGACTCTCTTTCCTCTGTTTTCATCCTTATAGATCTAGTCGCTGCTTTTCACACCGTTAAATCATACTCTCCAGCTTCTCAGGGCTGGGCGTCCCAAGCTCTGAACACTCTTGCATTTCATCGCACCTCTCAGGCCACACCCACCCGCTGACATCCACTCAAGTCTCTCATATTCAATGTTTTGATCCCAGGATATGGCACATACATTGGCCAAAGTTTTTTGCTCGGCCCACCACCTCAAGCTCAACATTGACAAGAAGGAGCCACTCTTCCTCCAGAGGAAATCTTGCCTATTCAGTTATGCTGACAACTTCACAGTGTCCTCCTCCTGCAGTGACAACACCCTATGGATCCCTTAACTCACACTGTACGTGGTACAGGTACTAATCCATACTTGTCATCTTTTAGTGTCATGAAACATGTGTTTTGGAAGGTCTGGGTGCCGTGTTGTCTGGTGTCTGAGCCCATTTGCTTCCTGAAAGGAGCGGACATACAAGGTGTGGGCCAAAGTAGCCCCATCGGCTCAGGCAAACCAGGTTGTGAGGATGGACAAATCAACAAAGTAGAAATATGACATTCGTTGGATTAACTGCACTGATGTTTGGTCTTTTAATGTGTGTCCCATAAAGGGATGAACACTCCAATACGTTTCAATGCTGTACATGTTACTGTATGTATTGTTTGCTACAGGTAAATGTCTACTGGATGATGAATTCTGCACGAGCAAGTGTCTAGCTTTGGATGGTGCTAATTAAATATATGCAAATGTGTGAATGCCAGTTTCTTTGTTTTCATTGTTTTAGCCAAGTTGAGGTGATCCTATTATAGATGCAGTGGGGGAGTTTGGAATCGCTCTGTCTGGGTGGGATAAATATGGAAGCTTTACTTAGTTCTAGGAGTTCATCATTAAAGGAGGCTCCTAGCACACCTTCATGCTATCGTGTGTCTTAGATACTTACAGCATTCTTAGTAGACTTTTAGATGATTTGGGAGGACATTGAACAATGTGGTCTCAAATGGATGTGTGTCCCATTTTCTGTCCCAGTTCCTGGTTGTTAACTGGAACCCAGACCTCACAACCACTGAAATATTTTAAGGGCGACCCTGGTTGGGATGTTAGTTTATAGGCTCTTTTTGATGGCATAGAAGGCACTTCTTGTCTTGTCTCTCATTCTGAGGGATGTATCCCTTCCCCAATATATGTCTAATTTTCTCCCTCTATCCCTCTATCTCTCTATCTAGCTTGTCTGACAATCCCTCTGTCCTGTGCGATTATTTAGATCCTTCCGCGACAGACATACGGACGGTTTGAATATTTATCTTTGTCTGATTTAGTCTAAATATGCAGATTGGGGATTTCTTCTGATGATTATTTAAACTTGGGTCAATACTGTTTTGATGGGCAGCTGATGCGGACCCTCTGACATCAACGTACACAACACACACACACACACACAAACACACACACACACACACACAAACGTACGCAGCCACGTACCACCACATGCACAGACACACACAACGCCTTCCTGTCTAGCTACTCTCTCGTCCTCATCATTCCCTGCCTCCTCTCCATAGATGGAATGTCTGTGGCTTTGCGGTCACACTTTTCTGTTTCAGCATTGTTCAGAGACATTTGTGTGGACACGCGCGCGCACGTGCATTCTCGTGCAAGCCGTCCCAGCATGCCTTCTCTGTGTTAGAGTATTATCATTCCACAAACACATCTGTCATCGTTAGACGTTTCTCCATTGGCAGCGCTGTGGAACGATCTCACTGTCCGGTTCTGGAAAAACAGCCGTTTCTAACACAGAAACAATACACACAGGCACGCAAACACACACACACACACAAACACACCCGCACACAGCTGGTAGTGGTTAGCCTCTGTTGTCGTTGGAGGTCTATATGTGTTTGTGCAGATAGCATCTTCGCGGCTAAGATAACAGCTTAGCAAGTGTTCTTACCCTGCCAGAACACACAGACACACTACCAACAGTCTTTAATGTTGAAATTAGATTTATTTTGTATCATCATTGGTTATAAAATTATATTAAACATAAAATCAATATGTAAAGTTCTTTAATGAAGAGTAAAGTACATTTCCTTACACAAATACAATAATAATCTCAAAGTGCATACAAATATGACATGTAATTGAAAGTAAATAAGACCATTTAGAAAACCGCAACAATTAAATTAGGAATCGTAAAGAGGGGTAGGCCTGTTGATGAAGATGCCTTAAAGCCTGCTTTAAAAGCCTGAACAGTCTGAGCAGCCTTCAGATGGTCGATTAGGGAGTTCCAGAGGCGTGGTGTGTTGAAGGACAGGACACGTTCCCACAAGGTTCGTAGCCGGGTCCTTGGTGCATGAAACGGTTCGGCATGGCTTGACCTGGCGCTTGGGTGTGGCTTCATGGCGGAACAGACCTGACAGGCTGGACTAATCAGGGCTTTGGACCATTTTAGACCAGGAGGATCCTTTCAAAGACAAATCTGTGAGCCACTGAAAGATGACAGATTAGAAAGGATGCGGGAATGATGTAGCTGTGGAGTTGGACTCTGTGACGAGCTGAAAATCATGTGGAGCAAAAAGAGGATTGTCCTAGCATTTGTCGGCGGTCACTGCCCTCTGAATTCCACTGATTTCACATACGGAGACGGAGATAGTCATTGGGACATGTTGATTTTGTAACAAATTTGGAATGTGGAACTGAAACTGTTCTTAGGGTTAGTGTATTGTTGGAAGATCCACTTGTTGCCTAGTGTCAGCCTCCTGGTATGCAGTTTACTGGATAAAATATCCTTGCACTGCTCATGAAGCCATTGCCATTAAGTGTGCGAGTGTGTTTTTCTCTGTGTGTGGGAGGTAGATCCTCTAATGCAATTGTATCTTGTCTTTTGTCCTCAGGTCAACTTCAGTACCGGTGGCAGCAGTTAAAACGGGTTGGATAACTAAGGATCCAATCATGCCTGCAGTAAAAAACAAATGTTTTTAGAGTCATATAAATGTTTTTAATAACTGTTTAATAAACAAATCATACAATACAAAAGTGTGGACCTGGGTTAAAATTAAGTCCTGATATTGCACTTGAGACCAAAAGTTTTCCGACTTCTGGTTTACAGCCTCTGAAACTGAAAGGTTGAAATGTTGCAACAGTCGATCAAATCCCGTTTTGGTAATGTGAAAAATCTGTCATTCTGTTTCTGGAAAAGCAGTCAAAGTGCTCCCTGGGAACTTATCAAGGCACCTCCCTGCTCCTCTCCAGTTCTGAGAAGTTGGGTCAAATGCGGAAGCTAAGTATTGATTGGACATTATGCGTAAACTAAGCGCTTTCCCTGACCCGCTAGACTCAGATGATTCACTTTACCATTGTGTGTGTGTGTGTGTGTGTGGATTTAACACTATTTTCGTGAAAACACCAAAAGAAAGATCAGGCCTGCAGTGTAAGAGATTGTGTGAACAAACAGACATGTGATCATGTGTACTGTAGTGTACTGTGTACTGTAGTGTACTGTGTACTGTAGATCATGTGTAGACTGTAGTGTAATGCAAACATGTTATGATCTTTGTATTCTGTCCTCTGTGTTAATAAGTTCTCGTGCTTTCAATGACAGCAGGCCACAGTTATGTAGGGAATTTTGTTCACTGGACAATGACCCAACTCCCATGACTGTTCAACGGTAGTACAGGAACAACCAAGGGCAAATTCTGCTGAGGGCGTGGGATGACGTGACTTGGAGCTTCTAGTTCTTTCTCTTTAAATCAAATGTCCAGCTCACGATCCGGTTGTCTGGCACCGAGATCACATTCTTCTTTCTCTTAACCTGTCCACAAACTTCTCCGATTTCTGTTGCATCAATCCTTTTTACTGATTTCTTTCTTTTCTTGTTCATTTCCCTCAAACTCAAAACAGTTTCTCTTGTTCCAATGCTTTTAGTTCTGACTCTGTTTTGGTTTTGGTTGCCTCGCTATCTCTGGAAGGATTTACTCCTCCAACAAAACAGCATGATTACTCTTTGATTACGGCTCTTGGCTGGGAAGATTTTAATCCAATGTCAAAATGCTTTGCAATGAATATGACAGTTGAGTTTTCCCATAATTCCCCACTTAGGGGGTTTTCCAGCTTTTGTTTTTATTTGAATTTGGAACAAAAATGTGTGTTAAGCCAACTTTTAAGATTTCACCAATCTTATAATGCCTATGTTGATTGTCCGTGACAGGAAGTCTACAATAAAATATTTATTTTAAACACTCAAATACTTTAGTGAAAAAAGAAAGACTGCCTCTGAAACAAAAAGGAACCAAACAGTGGAGTCGCTGATGAGTAAAATGAAAACAGGCAGACAAAACAAAACTAAGAGTATTCTGAATGGCCTCCACAGGGGTTATCCACCAACAAAATAACCCTTAAAATATGAAAAGACACCAGGCGCGGGGTCATTTCATCACAGTAAGTGACAGAACAACAAATGAAGGTGTTGGACTTTCAGAATCTGTGTCTACATTCTTAGTGCTTCCAGTCCAGGTGACATACAAGCAGTTAATAGAGGGGCCAGGCACAGGGGTAACACACATTAATAAAACCCGGATGAAAATCTCAAAATAGGGCGATAAAGTTGTCTGTACCAGTGAGTATTCAAAATCAATTCACCCGTATTTGCTAAGTGCATTTGTACATAACCAGAATGGTACTTGGTGTGATGGTGCAGAGATTGACATCATATACTGAACCTTCGAAATGTATTCAGACTCATTCTGTAACGGCCGGTCACGGCCTGTGCCGTTCCGGTCTTTACATTTCTATGTTCTGTGGGTTTCAGTTCTAGTTTCTTCATTTCTATGTTCTGTTATTGCTTTCACCTGTCCAGCTTGGTCTTGTCACCCGTTCCTTGTTTACCCATTGTTAAGTCCCTATATAAGTTCCTCCTGCCCTAGTGTTTTCTGTGACTCATTGTAGGATGTTGCGGTCGATGTAATGTTTGTTTATGTCAAGCCTTGTAAAGAAGTCTGTCCTGGAATTAAAGCGCCTTTATGTAAGTCACCTCTGCGACTGTGTCCTGCTGCCCTCGAGAACCGTGACACATTCACTATCATTGTGTTGTGTTATAGACTTTGATTCAATTATATATTTTCTGCCCTAAATGTTCACAGTACATAATAATGACAAGGTGAAGACATGTTTTTAGAAATTCTCCATGTCCTTTTATGGTCCTTAAGATGCTATAGAACTTGACTGGAGTCCACCGGTGGCTAATAAAATGGTTTGGACATGATTTACAAAGGCACACCCCTGTCAATATAAGCTCCCACACTTTACAGTGCATGTCACAGCAAAAATCAAGCCACAAAGTTCAAGGAACACCCCACTGACCTCAGCAGTAGTTTACAGTCAGCCTCTCTCACTACAGCTGAGTTCTTATTCTCGAACTGTAGTTCACTCTAACACTGAACTACATCCTGTTGATGAAACTGTTTTTTCACTAACACTTGTTTACTCGATTTATAAACTATATCCTGTGGATGATAGCCACCAGAACAGTTTCTTCATTACAGCTGTTTACTCCGACAATAATAACAATATCCTGTTGAAGGCTGTTATCAGTGAGAGTGAAGCTGCGTTTCACAATAGGAGAAGAGAGTGAAAGAGATCCAGCTCTTTTCCCAATTTGGACAAGCAAGAGGTGTGTCTGTCTATCTATGTGTCCGTGTGTTTTTCTCAAAGACCTTGTCAACTTGAATCGGAGCTCCCAAACCTCAGGGGTGTGTCTGTGTGTGTTTGTGTTTCAGCTGCCCCGATTATCTGTCATAGTCCAGGGAAGCCCTCAATCAAAGTTTGTGTGTGTGTGTATGTGTGTCTATATCTGTGTGTGTGTGTCTATATCTGTGTGTGTGTGTCTATATCTGTGTGTGTGTGTGTGTGTATGTGTGTCTATATCTGTGTGTGTGTCTATATCTGTGTGTGTGTGTGTGTATGTGTGTCTATATCTGTGTGTGTGTGTGTCTGTGTGTGTATGTGTGTCTATATCTGTGTGTGTGTGTGTGTGTCCTAGATCAAAGTCAGGAAACCCTGCACCAGCTTCCCCTCTCTTCCCCCTCTGCTTCTGTCTCCAACTCCCTTCTGCTTCCCTCTCTCTCACCACCTCTCTCCCCCCTCTCTCCTCTCCCTCTCACCCTGTCTCCCTTCTCTCTCACCCCCTCTGTCGCCTCCCTCTCACCTCCTCTCTCCTCCCTCGCACCCCCTCCCACCTCCTCTCTCCCCTCCCTCTCACCTCTCTCTTCTGCTTCCTTCCCTCTTTCCTTGTGGGCTGTCATTCCAGCCTCCTCTCATGCCATCCTGTCTGACTCCTCTTCCTGGTGTCATCCTCTCACACCTCCTGGTCTCCACGGTCCCCGCCGTGGGTTCCTCTGACATACTGAGTGCCTCCCAACACACCACAACAACCCCACACACTACAATAACCCCACACATCATAACAACAACCCCACACGCCACAACAACCCCACACGCCACAACAACCCCACACGTCACAACAACCCCACACGTCACAACAACCCCACATACCACAACAACCCAACATACCACAACAACCCCCCACACCACAACAACCCCACACGCCACAAAAACACCACACACCACAACAACCCCACACACCACAACAACCCCACACACAACAACAACCCCACACACTACAATAACCCCACACACCACAACAACCCCATACCACAACAACCCCATACCACAACAACCCCACATACAACCTTCCATATGTTCTCCTGAAAAAATTGTGCCAAAACGAGCACTGTATCCATGGTTATGTTCTACGTTAAACTGAACAATTTCTTTCATAAAGAATGCACTACCTCACATCTGTAAACTTCCGCACTCAAGATAACAGCATAGTGCTGTTTCATATCAGCTGTACTACGCTGCTGACGTCATTGGAGTCTACTAGCTAGCAACAAGCACAATTTACAGACCTTTATCAAAATGTTTTGAGAATGTGCAGTCCCCTATTGTGTTATTAAAATGAAATCTAGCTAATTGTCTAAATGACAGGCTGTCATTCCGGAATGCTATTAGTCAGGGAAAATAACAGACATGTCTGTTCCCCACACTATCAAAATCGGGCCAATGTTCCATAGTAATAATAATTTCAGTACCTCCCCATACTATTCCTGCAGAACGGGACTTACAACAGAATTATCCAAATAGCTATTACATGCCTACTTACAGAATTGAGAGTTGTCCGTTTGGTCCTTCTGCCTCTTCCAGTTTCTTTGGGGACGTGGAAGATTTCCAAAACTGCCTGGTTGATAAGAGCTTGAAAGTCAATGCTGTCTGTTGCACATGCTGGAGCTGATTCAGCCTCATCCATGGACACATCAAGGTTCTTGAAGCCATTAGGTAGCAATAAATCCCACTCCTAACGGGAGCTACAGTTTAGTAAACAAAGCCGGTTCCTGGAAAAAACCTCCTTGCAGACAGATTTGTGTCTGTTTACCAGCAACTAATAGAACTTGTTGGCATTTTTGTTTGAGCTTGTCACGCCCTCCACATCCACATCCTCTTAGTCCATGCCAGGCCCTCCCTCTCTCCTGTTTGTGTCTGTGTGTTTGGGCGCCGGCTCGGGGATTCTGCGATCCAGTTCCTGGTTTCCACTACACCTCCACTACTCCTCAAGACACAAAGCAAGCTGATGCAGTTCATCTCCTTATCAGCTTGCCGTTAAATACCCTGGTTTCCCATCCACTCATCGCTAGAGTGTTGTTGTTCACTACCTGGTAGTAACGCTTGCGGCTGCTCTGTACCTCTATTCAGAGTAAACCTGTTTGAGTTGTTGTTCTTCCTTGCAATTCCTGCCGTTGTTCTCCTCTGTTCAGAGATCCTCCATATCCTGCCTATAACTTCGTCCACCTGCCTGCCTGCCAGCCTACCTGCTCTGCCCACGCTGCCTGCCTACCCCGCTGCCCTGTCTGTCTTGCCCTGCCTACCCCTTCAACCAGCCCAGCCCTTACCCCTCCGGCCTTGCCTCAGTCCTTCTACCCCAACCCTTCATTAAACACCCATGAGTTCTGTTGCTTGTGTCTGGTGTCGTGCGCTTGGGTCCACTAGTGATAGCTCCTCTAACAGAGATAGTAGTCTATACTAGCTAACGTGGGCTATAGTTTTGTAAACAAAGCTGGTTGCCGGATAAATCCTCCTCGCAGACAGATTCACATCAGTTTACCAGCAGCTAATACAACTTGTTAGCATTTGTCTTTGAGCTCGTAGTCTATACTAGCTAATGTGAGCTACAGTTGTGTAAGCAAAGCCGGTTACAGATACAGCCTCCTCACAGACCGATTCATCCACATGGCAACTGCTTATACATTTTCCAGAAAGAATAAACGGCGATAACCACTGAAACAATGCTTGTTTTGGCACAAATTGTTTCTGGAGAACATACAGAGACCTATATCAATATACCCTGGTCTTCCCGTTTTGGAAAACTGAATATATCATATATATCATATATATATTTTTGAACACTATATCGGTTGCCCTGTTCAGTTCCATTGTAGCCCGAGAGGCTTACTTTAAAAAAAATCGAAAAACCTAAAATCTGTAATAATTCCAAAAAAATATATCTCTACAGTCCAGGATTATGCTAGATAATCTGAAAAAAGGCCCCAGGCTCAAAAATAGCGAAGCCATGAAGGACAGTCAATACAGAACATTTCAAGAACTCTGAAAGTTTGTTCAAGTGCAGTCACAAATACCCTCAAGACTATGCCTCCACCATCTCCAGACCTTAACCCGATTGAGATGGTTTGGAATCATTTGGACTGCAGAGTGAAGGAAAAGTATCCAACAAGTGCTTATCATATGTGTGAACTCCTACAAGACTGCTGGAAAGCATTCCAGGTGACTTCCTTGTGAAGCTGGTTGAGAGAATGCCTAGAGTGTACAACGGTGTCATCAGGAGAAACGGTGGCTACTTTGAATAGTCTGAAATATAAACGTATTTTGATGTGTTTAACACTTTTTTTGCTTTCTACATGATTCCCTATGTGTTATTTCATAGCTTCGACGTCATCATTATTATTATACAATGTGGAAAATAGTAAAAATAAAGAAGTACCATTGAATGAGTAGGTGGGTCCAAACTTTTGACTGATACTGTACGACTCAAACCTCATCACCCAACCGTAACCATCCTTGTAGATTTAAGTTTCCACGGTTTAGTTATGGTTAGAAACATTGATCTCTCCTTCTAAAGCATCTGATAAAGAGTTTTTGGATACGTTGTACGCATGCACACACACAATACCACACACACACTAGCACACTCACCAAGAAAACAGAAACAAAATCACACACACCAACACGTTCGCTAAGACACACATTCATACACGCAAACATCCTAATCTGCAATCTTTAAATGGCCTATTTGGGTGTAATTACTGAAATGGTGGACATTATATTGGACAGGGCCCCAGCCAGTGTAACGGATCCAACAGGCTCATCCATCACCCCACCCCACGCCACGCCACCCACATGGACACAGAAGAGATCACCCCTCCCCACCCACATGGACACAGAAGAGATCACCCCTCCCCACCCACATGGACACAGAAGAGATCACCCCTCCCCACCCACATGGACACAGAAGATATCACCCCTCCCCACCCACATGGACACAGAAGAGATCAACCCACCCTAACCACATGGACACAGAAGAGATCACCCCTCCCCACCCACATGGACACAGAAGAGATCACCCCTCCCCACCCACATGGACACAGAAGAGATCACCCCTCCCCACCCACATGGACACAGAAGAGATGGAGGAATGGAGTGTGAGAGGGAGAGAGGATTGGAGAGAATGTGATTGTTTGTAGGAGTGACCAGGTGTACATGTGGACATGTGTCCAGGGTTTGTGTGTGTGTGTGTGTGTGTGTGTGTAGATGCGTGTCAGAAGCACATTTATTCACTGACTACATTCACACACATCCAGAATGTTCCTCAGTGTGACGGTGCTTCTGGCAGTAGACAACATGTAATAAACAGAACACACACACACACACACACACACACACACACACACACACACACACACACACACACAAAAGGTCCTTGGGACAGAATCATATTATGTCCAAATCAAGCACTTACATTTCAGAATTCTGTTGCATATCCTTTACACACAATGACTGCCTGAAGTCTTCCCTGGTGATGCTGGGTATCTTCCCTGGTGACGCTGGGTATCTTCCCTGGTGACGCGAGGTATCTTCTCTGGTGACGTGGGGTATCTTCCCTGGTGATGCTGGGTGTCTTCCCTGGTGATGCTGAGTATCTTCTCTGGTGATGCTGGGTATCTTCTCTGGTGATGCTGAGTACCTTCTCTGGTTATGCTGGGTATCCTCCCTGGTTATGCTGGGTATCCTCCCTGGTTATGTTGGGTATCCTCCCTGGTGATGCCGGGTATCTTTCCTGGTTATGCCGGGTATCTTCTCTGGTTATGCCGGGTATCTTCTCTGGTTATGCCGGGTATCTTCCCTGGTTATGCCGGGTATCTTCCCTGGTTATGCCGGGTATCTTCCCTGGTTATGCCGGGTATCTTCTCTGGTTATGCTGGCAATCTTTACTGATGATGCTGTTTATCTTTTCCGGTTATGCTGGGTATCCTCCCTGGTTATGCTGTGTATCCTCCCTTTTCTCTCTCCATCTTCAGCTGTTGTTTGTTCCTTCTCAGCAAAATAAAGTCACGTTCAATTTGATTTATATCTAAAGATGGACTTGGGCAATCAATCACTTTCCACTTGGACCTAAACCAACCCCTAGTTGCTCTGGCTGTATAGAGGCATTTGGCTGTACTTAAGCAGACTATACATTTCTGAATGAATCCATTCTTCTGCCGTCAACAGCTCCATCATTATGATGAGAAGTGAGCCTGTTTCAGTGGCAGCCATACATGCCCAAGCCCTTACACTACCATATTTCATGTTGCTGTACGTGCGCACGCGTGTGTGTGGGTGTTGTTACAAAAAGAGACACGCATGGACAGACAAGAGCATACACACTTAAACCCACTGAATAGAAACACAAAGAAAAAGCAAAGGTGTGTGCGCTATATGTCCAAAAGGGGTGTGTGTGTGTGTGTGTGTCTCTGTGTGTGTGCGAGCATGGGAGGAATGTGTGTGTGTGTGTGTGAGCATGGGAGGATTGTGTGTGTCCACGTTTAACTATACTTGTGAGGATCAAAACCAACATAAGGATACTAAAACATGAATAATGTGGGGACATTTTTGAAATGTTTAAGTTTAAGAGGTAATATACTTTTTTCATTATTATTTTTTGTCCCCAGAACTGCAATTATTCCTAAATTGTGTGTGTGTGTGTGTGTGTGTGTGTGTGTGCAGAAAGCAGACTGGTCAAGTTGACCAATGTGTGTCAGTCCCGGAGAGACTCTGTCTGTAAGAACAGTGTAGTTATAAGGCATACTTCTCACAGTGTTCTTGAAGTGGACTTCATTTCACCGGGACCAGTGGAACACTAACCTGACCTCTTTATCCTGACTGAATAAATCAATTCAGTAGCACTGATATAAAATCTGATTGGGCAACTAAATCAACCACGGTCACCAACTGGAACAGATATCAACCACGGTCACCAACTGGAACAGATATCAGCCACGGATACTACCTAGAACAGATATCAACCAGTCACCAACTGGAACAGATAACAACAAACTTGGAATTTCATCATTTTAGGGGCAAGGCCATTTGGCCTTCGGTGTCACAAAAATGTTTGGGGCACAAAGGCCACATGCCAGGGCACAAAGGCCATTGAGTGAAATAGGAGGATTTGGGGCTTACAAATAAACAACTTGAATTGCTGATAAGAAAAAAAACATGCATAACATAAAAACGTACATTATTCACTTTTTTAATATCATACTTTGAATAATGACTTATTATAACTTTTATAAATAAATGTTTTTTCCACATAAAAAGTTATTAAAACATGATACATGTTTTAATCCTTGAAATTACATCTACTCCTCCCTCCAAATTTTTATAGATTCTGGAATTTTTCATTCAGTTTCATTTCAGAAGTTTTAGTTGAGAGCGTTCACATGACGACAACAACAGGTAACGGTATAGACAGTTAAGTAACGTTAAAGCTAGCTAGCCAGAAGGCTAATATTACTTGTGTTACACAAAAGTAAACTGCAAAATATCCATCAACATCATAATCACCTGCGCTAATGAGTACGACCTAAATAAACAAATGTAGTGACTTATTTGTACGTAAAGAAAATAATTTTCATTTTTAAAATTTTCACCACAAACGCTGCCATGTCTAGTGATGTCAAACCTAACGTTACTTCTCTGAGCTCTCAAAAAGCATTCAGGTCTATCTCTGGTATTCTCCCACTTGGAGGTTTCCCACTTTCCAACTTCCCAGTTACTCATGAACACACCTACCAAAACAGAGAGGTTTGATTCAGTTAAGCACTGTCAGCTATTTGTTGATCGATGGCTAGCTTGCTTACCTGCATGTAGTCCGTTCTTGTGGTTGTTCTCAGTTGCGAACTACAAACAAACTTACAAACAAACAAACCGACTGCTGACCACGAGATTTTGACAGGAGCACGGGCATAAAGGCCATGGTGGCCGTGGGGTGTGCAATGATTTTCAGGGCATCACGGCCGGAGTGAAGGGCCACCAACCGGAACAGATATCAACCATGGTCACCAACTGAAACAGATATCAACCACGGTCACCAATTGGATGACCGTGCCAGGATGCTGCGACCCCATTAGGCAACCCTTATTCTTTTCTATCATATGCCAGGGAGAAAGCCTCTGTAGTCCAGCGAGCCAGCCGGTAAGACAGCCCCCTACCCAGAGCTGGTGTGGCAAAGCAGACACAAAGCTGGTTGTATGATGGGTAACACAACGGCCACCGGTAGTCCTCACACTGGGGAACTGATTTTAGGAAGTAACTTGAAGGTACAGCTTCCCACTCCACTTTCTCCATCCTCTGCCCAGAGCTGCTTTTCAGGGGCCTTTTCATTGTCTGCCTGACGAGGCCTGATTGCGTGGTGTGCCTCATCAGGGGGTAACAGCCCATCTTGCAGCCCATGAGCGGGTGGTTTGCACCACAGTTTCGACATCTTCGTTGGCTATTTTCCTTGACCAAACACAAATAAGTTAGGGCAATTAAACACAACTATTGGCCATAATGCTGCATTAGATTTAGAGCATGTATATGATCCACAAGTTCAAATCTCTGACTGGGGAATTACTCCTTTTTCTGTTTTTGTTTATTCTCTGTATGTTATTTTTGTATTTTAGATGATTATTTACTTTTAATTCAGTATTTATTTTCCAATGGAAACCATGAGAAAAATGTGATTGCACTTAACAGCAGTTAGGTCAAATAGCAGTTAGATCAACAAATGTGCTTTTGCAATAATTCTGTAGCTCCGGTAATATACAGCTCACGAAAAAATTGAGAGACCACTGCAAAATTATCAGTTTCTCTGGTTTTACTATTCATAGGTATGTGTTTGAGTAAAATGAACAGTTTTGTTTTATTCTATAAACTACTGACAACATTACTCCCAAATTCCAAATAAAAATATTGTCATTTAGAGTATTTATTTGTAGAAAATAACAACTGGTCAAAATAACAAAAAAAATATGCATTGTTTTCAGACCTCACATAATACAAAGAAAACAAATTCATATTCATTGTTCAACAACAAATTACTAATGTTTTAACTTAGGAAGACTTCAGAAATCAATATTTGGTGGAATACCCCTGATTTTTAATCACAGCTTTCATGCGTCTTGGCATGCTCTCCACCAGTCTGTCACATTGCTGTTGGGTGACTTTATGCCACTCCTGGCACAAAAATTCAAGTAGCTCAGCTTTGTTTGATGGCTTGTGATGATCCATCTTCCTCTTGATCAAATTCCAGAGGTTTTCAAAGGGGTTCAGGTCTGGAGATTGGGCTGGCCATGACAGGGTCTTGATCTGGTGGTCCTCCATCCACACCTTGATTGACCTGGCTGTGTGGCATGGAGCATTGTCCTGCTGGAAAAAACAATTCTCAGAGTTGGGGAACATTGTCAGAGCAGAAGGAAGCAGGTATTCTTCCAGGATAACCTTGTACTTGGCATGATTCATGCATCCTTCACAAAGACAAATCCGCCTGATTCCAGCCTTGCTGAAGCATCCCCAGATCATCACCGATCCTCCACCAAATTTCACAGTGGGTGCGAGACACTGTGGCTTGTAGGCCTCTCCAGGTCTCCATCTAACCATTAGACGACGAGGTGTTGGGCAAAGCTGAATATTTGACTCGTCAGAGAAGATGACCTTACTCCATTCCTCTACAGTCCAATCCTTATGGTCTTTTGCCAACTTCAGCCTGGCTCTTCTTTGCTTCTCATTGATGAAGGGCTTTTTTCTAGCTTTGCATGACTTCAGCCCTGCCCCTAGGAGACTGTTTCGAACCGTCCTCGCTGTGCACTTCACCCCAGCTGCTATTTGCCATTCTTTTTGTAGGTCACTTGATGTCATCCTACGGTTGTTGAGTGACATTCGAATGAGTTGATGGTCATCTCGGTCAGTGGACAGTCGTTTTCGCCCTCTGCCAGTCTGTAGCTTTGTTGTCCCCAATGTCTGTTGTTTGACCTTGTTCTTATGAACCACCGTCTTTGAAATTTTCAGGATGGAAGCAACCTGACGCTCACTGTATCCCTCTGCCAGTAAAGCCAGAATTGAACCCTTCTTTTCCTCACTCAAAGCTTTTCTTTTCAACTCTTTTGTCATGCTGAATAGTTTTTTTTAAATTCAAATTACCTTTGAGGTCCTACTTGCACTGTTTTTGCCATTCAGCTGGTCCTATTGCAAGAGGATAGTGATGACCACAGCAGTGGTTTTTATACTTTTCGTTGTTAAATTAGATTTGGTTCAGGTAATCACCTAATCAGTACCTGATTAAGTAAAATGTGGTGTGCATGTGTTGAAATTTAGCAGACACTGGAATGGAACGGCTGCCATACATGTAGAGATGCTGATTTAAGAAAAATTAGGAGTGGTCTCTTAATTTTTTCCAGAGCTAGATACATCATGTGGATGTATTTCTCAAAGCTATTGCTTAAGCAACCAATAGTGACTAAACACATCCACATGTTTTAGGTTTCCAAGTTTTTGTTTCTTCCAGAAACCCATATTTCATATTACAAATGTTGCTGCTTATTCATCTTTTCTTTCTCGGAGCTTGTTTGTTGGAATGCTCTTACAAACAGTTCAATGAGAATTCAGTTGCCCGGTCCAAGGGCAGAAAACAATAACAGATCCACGGCAAAGAGTTTCACTAATGTAATACCTATTTTCTGATTCATTAAATATTTCACTTCTTCAGTCACTTTGGTGACTGACTGGGGGATTCGTTCCTCTTGCCAAACAGAAATAATATAGTCCTGACAAAGTTGAATTATTTGGCTTTGACAAACTGTCGGATGCCATTCGGTTGTGATCCATGACACATACCTTTTTAAGACGCAGCATTTGTTAGATGAAACGCTGATTGACGCCTTGCAAGGCAAAGGAACATGTTAATGTTTGAAGTATCCGTGTTTCTAGTCGATTTGAGATAAAACCCAAATATTAGCAGTGTCAAATGCACTTATAGGCAAAATGTCAATAGAGGCTTTTTTTTGTTGGCGGTGTATGAGATATCCCTCATGTTCCGCAGCCAAATTGTGCGCATTGCTCTGATGTTTGCAAACACAGAAATCTGTTAGGTACTGACTTGACAAACTCCTTCCCCATTTCCTGAATAACAGAACCCTCCTCTATCACTAGTTCAACAGGCCCTTCCCCTATCTCAAGGTCATTAATGGAACAGTTGCCGCCCTTATGTTCTCCACACACACACGCACGCACGCACGCGCGCTGCAGGTCTTCATGTCAGGAAACCTGTGTGTGTGTGTGTAGCATAAAGATGGACTGACTATGTATGTGTGTAATGCTGAAATGTGTGTGTCTCTCATATGGTGCGGCTGTGTAAACACAATCTGAAAGGGTTAGATAAACAAAGCATACTCTTTAGCTTTATCACATCAACATCTATGTTTGTGTGTGTGTGTGTGTGTGTGTGTGTGTGTGTGTGTGTGTGTGTGTGTGTGTAAATGTGCCGTGCTGTAGAAATGAAAACAGATACCTTGAGAACAAGGTGTACTGTTTATCTAGAAGGTGATCTACATATATTGAACTCCAAATGTATTTAGATAGGGACACGTTTAGTTTTTTGGCTCTGTATTCTACTTTGGATTTTTAATGGTTAATGTGGAGATGCTAATCTGTGGGTATTTTCATTCATTATGGATTATCTGTTTCAAATTTACAGCACATTATGCACCCATCATTTTATGTTACTAAAAGTTGTTTGGACAGTTGGCTTCACAGAAGTTTCTTATTAAGCAGGTGGGTATATTTGCATCATTATTGTACGTGCAAAATCAATGTCGGATTATAGGCATGGGATTTGCATTTTGCGTCTGTTGCTGGTGTCTGACAGCATGAGGACCCCACAAGTGGGATTTGTAAGTCAAGCTTGCCATCATAATTAATAAAATAATTAATCAATCAGAGACCTAACTAAAATATTAGGTGTGTCAAAATCAATTGTTTAGTCAATTAAGAAGAAATATACTGCGAGACCAAGGAAGAACTCTGCAATAGATGATCAAAAATTGCTCATCATGCACACAATTAAGTAAAAACAAGAAGTTCTGCATCAGCTACTATGATGTGCAGATGACTTCACCAGCCAAACTAGAGAGGGTGGCCTGCCAGGTGCAGGACAATCCTATCCAGCCCGAAAAACAGGATGGCCTAAAAAGCACCTAAAAACTCTGCAGAGTTTCAGGGAAAGTGACTCAGCTGGGCAGTAGTCTCTCCATCCATACGGGCGATTAGCCATCCTGAACACCCAAACTGAGCTGAAAAGTACACAAACATCTGTGTGTGTGTTAATTTGAGTGAATGACTATGTATGTATGTATGTATGTATGTATGTATGTATGTATGTATGTATGTGTGTGTGTGTGTGTGTAACTAAAATGGTTTGGGAAAAGATCTTCTAGAATGATAAGACAAAGAACGGGTACCAGAGTAATGGAAAGAGGAAAGTGTGGAGGACAAAAACTAAATGACTTACCAAATAATCTGCAACATATGGTGGAGGGAATGCTTGGCTTTGGACATGTACCTCCAGTGAAGATAGACAATGTCTGATGAAGTCTATAAGTTGCAGACTTCAGGCAGTTACTGCATACAAAGGATGACCATCTTTATCTAATGTAATATTACAGAAGCCTCATCTATTTTTGTCTTATTTAACATCCCTATGAAATACAACCTATTAACCTACAATATACAATTATTTTGCAATGTTCATTTTTTTTGCTATTTTAATTGGTATTTGAAAAATCAAATTAAATTGAAAAGCATATCTCGTAACACGTTTTAAGGTTAAAACAATGAATAAAAACCAATCATGGGAATGGATTTTGCTTAATATGCAAAGAGAAGTTTTTCTTACCTAATGGGAGTGGAATAAGCTGAGAAATTAGTTCAGACATAAATTGTTGTGTGCTGCTAAATTAAAATGAAATAAAAAAAACAACATCCAGACATTGGCATCCACTGAAATACCATTATCAACCACAATATCAATAATAATTTATTTACTTGGCTGTAATGCCATTATCAACCACATGAGGGCAATAATAACACAACTCAACTCAGCCGTAATGCCATTATCAACCACTTGAGGGCAATTATAACATAACATGTTGACTACAGTAAGCTGTAACGCCATTATCAACCAGGTGATGGCAAACATAACACCACTTGGTTCTCATTAGCACCAGCTTGTTTTTAACTTCCCCTCAACCAGTCACCCAAAACAAAGATGAAGAAAAACAGTGAGGTGGTGCGATGAGAAAGAAGAGACAAGGAGTAGGGGATTGATGAGAAGGATTGGAGGGGGAGGAAAAAGGAGCAGGAGGGAGAGGGGGTAGGAGAGGGGAGATGATTTGGGGTATTAGGGGGCAGAGCAGAGTAGAGGGTGGGAGGGAATGGAATGGAGGGAGTTAAAGGCAGAGGGAGGGAGGACAACCTGGCACACACACAAACACTGCTGAACCTCCGCAATATTCAACAAAACTTATTTAATGGACAATCTTTTTAAAAGTAATGCATTTAATATCATCTGTAAAATCACAAATGGAATCAAACCAAAGCGGAATAGTTTTGCCAAACAATTGTATACACACTGTAAACCTAAATATGTTCACAGATTTAAAAAACACATTAAGGCCATCAGCTTGCTTAGGAAGCCATTAGGAACCTTTCACTATCTTTGAATTACACTTAGAAGAAACATTTGAGTAAAAACTACCTTAAGGTTTACAGTGCATACATTCTGTAGACAAACAATACAATATCAACCACACAGGAGCAAGAATAGAAAAAAAACCTAATTTCGTAGATACACAATTTTCAAGCAATGTGCTGATTCTAAAGGTTTTGTCAACTTCAAGGCTATATATTTAAAGAATAGGCCACAGGGAGTGTAGTATATGGACAGCAAGAGTTAAGTGTCTAAATACAGCTCTTATCCATGGTATATTGGCAATATACCACAAACCAGAACATATGCATTACAACTTTAAGACTGATGCACTTTTACAGGCCTTTCTAGTGCAGGTCAGAATGAGTCCTGAACATAACACTAAGTCTTAACACAGCCAGCTCACGTGGCACCGCCCACATTAAAGAGACGGTAAATTTGGCTTGCAAATTGCTTTGTTCAAAATGAATATGAATGCACGTAGAACTATAAAATAATATTTAGAGCAGATGATTATTGTGTTCAGAAGAGCAATTGAGGGAGGGAAGTTCAGGAACCTGTAAAAAATTAAATGTAAGCAAGAACGTAGCTTGTTATTATTTTATGTAGAATATGAAGGCTAATATTTTTGGATGTGTTTGTTCATTTCATATACCAATTTGGGAACCACTATCGGTAGAGAATAGCAAAGCTATCAAGGCTGCGATGAAGCCATATAAAAGTACGCTAGACAGTAAAATGTCTAATTTTCAAGAGATTCATCTGGCATTTAGTAAACATTTAAATTAGCTAGGTAGGATAACTACTGTACCCTCACAACCCAGTAACAGTTTGACATGGACAGGACTTGGGAAGGTTAATCTCCATGCATGCCCTGGCAGGCACAAGGAGGAAGTCCTACCAACAGGGTGTTGCAGTAGTCCAGATGTGAGGTGTCGGGGTGCGGTGAACACGACATCAGAGGTGATAGAATGAAGAGTAGGGATGTTGTGTTTGAGCATTGCCTGAAGTCAGGGACGGGCGGTTTCCATATGCCTGTCACCATTAGAGAGAAACATATTCCATGAAGTCTCTAAGATGGGTTTGAACTGGAGTGTGATTTCCTGAAGATTCAGGAGGCTATTCTACCTGACACAGAGACACTGAGGAGTCAGGTGTTCCTTCAGGACCCAGGTGGCTATTTTACCTGACACAGAGACACCGAGGAGTCTGACCCAACTCAAAACCCTGGATAGAGTGGCTCAGTAAAGGTACAGTGGAATGTGTGTATGTGGCTTAGTGCGTCAGAGGAGATGCTGTAGAAGGACAGAGTGCCGGCCGGCCAGTCCAGATACACTCCTACTCTGTTGGGCCAGGGAGATGAGGCGGGGTCGGGTATAGACATTTTCTTACTGTGGTGATAGGCAAAGCACCTGTCATCATAGAAGTCCAGACTCCAGGACTTGTCATTGTATCCAAGCCGACTGTCATCATCCTTTCCTTTCCTGCTGATTCCTTTATACGTCACTGCAATCACAGCCTCTCCATTCCTCTCTACTTCCCAGTAACAACGTCCAGTTAGACCCTCACCACACAGCACCTG
>JACXGI010011704.1:0-11579 GCA_016801175.1 Esox masquinongy | reverse complement strand
TTGGAAAAGTAAACAAATGTTTCCTATGCCAATAAAGCCCTTAAATTGAATTTAATTGAAATGTAATTGAAGGAGAGAGAAAGTGAGAAAGAGATATTGTCTGAGAAAATTAGTGCGAGCGAGAGAGAAAATGAGAGGAAGAATAAACAAAGAGGAAGAGAGAGAGAGAAAGGTTGAGAAATTGTTTTGAAATGTGTGTTTCCTTTCAATTTCTCTTTTTAAACTAATATTTCATTTAACTTTTGTTACTCATTATTTTCTTATTTTCCAACTTTGGCAATGCATTGAAATGTTTCCTTCTCCATGAATGTTTCCTTCTCCTTCAAATTTAGTTTTAATTAAGATGGCAAAAGATACATGAACCATCATGTAGATAACAACCGGTTCATTAAAGACACCCACCTAGATTTAGGGTAAAGGTCATCCTTGGATCCCAAATGAGCAAAAACTGTATCCATAAAATTCCCACCCGACACCGACAACGACAAGCCTCAGTCAATTCTTTTAACAATCAGTACTGGATGCGACTGGGATCAGATGTCTACTGGGATCAGATGTCTACTGGGATCAGATATCTACTGGGATCAGATGTCTACTGGGATCAGATGTCTACTGGGATCAGATGTCTACTGGGATCAGATATCTACTGGGATCAGATGTCTACTGGGATCGGATATCTACTAGGATCGGATGTCTACTGGGATCAGATGTCTACTGGGATCAGATGTCTACTGGGATCAGATATCTACTGGGATCAGATGTCTACTGGGATCAGACGTCAACTGGGATCAGATGTCAACCAGATCTCTTTCAAAATATGTCACAATTTGACAATTCGAAATATTTTTGATCTATGCTGTGTCGGATGTATACAAGATCCAAATGTATACAAAATAAATATTTTCTTTTGCCAAAATAGCTGCTGTATTGGAAAGCAAGCCTGGTGATAATTCTGATTTATCTCGCGGTAAATGCTTACATTTTACATGCATTTTTGTTGTATCTTGGTCTGTACATTTGTACGGTCTACTGGTTAGTACTTTCATAATGATGTCTCTAATAGAAAATGTTGAGAAATAATGGGAAGGGTTGTCTGTCTGGTTAAAACACAATACTCATCTCTCTCCGTAATGGGCTCTCTGTCTTTGGTTAATTCTGGCACGTTCATTTGTTTGTTACATAGCCCGTTGCTAGAGCACAAGTAATCTGCTGTGTGAAGTCTACGAAATCTCACCTTACACAGAACGTCAGCAGTTGTGATTGCAAATGAAAATATTCTGATGAATAATTCCAATTCCTTAACAACACTCCTTCTATATAAGCCTGACCACTACACCTCGCTAAGACAAAATGTATTGTATGTCTCCAATGGAAATGTCTTTACACTTCTCCCATGGACCAACAGGTGTCCCGAGCTCACCATGGCAGACACGGGCAGTTGAAATGTTGTGTTAGGCCAATTAATTTTAACTCTGCTCAAACCAGACAAGGAAAGGCCGACTGGGAGGTGAATGCTGAAACAACCTGGACCAACGGCATGACAAAACAAATGGATTTACATAGGATATTATATACTGAGTCAATAGGAGGTTTTGTTTTTTAAATTGAATAACTACATCGTGACCCAGTCAGATCCAGATACGGGAGAGAACGAGAAGGGAGGAAAATGGATGTTACTGTAGGATGATGGTGATGACGTTAAGACGTAGGACAAGGAGAGGAAAGGAAAAGAAGAACCACCAGGCAGGGGCTTCTTTAGATCCAGAACAAATCCACTATGGATGTGTTTCTTTAGATCCAGAACCACACCACTATGGATGGGGTTAATTCGATTCAGAACCACACTACTATGGATGGCCTTCTTTAGATCTAGAACTACACCACTATGGATGGGCTTATTTAGATCCAGAACCACACCACTATGGAAGGGCTTATTTAGATCCAGAACCATACCATGATGGATTGGCTTAATTAGATCCAGAACCACACCACTATGGATGGGCTTATTTAGATCCAGAATCACACCACTATGGATGGGCTTATTTAGATCCAGAATCACACCACTATGGATGGGCTTATTTAGATCCAGAACCATATCAGGATGGATGGGCTTATTTAGATCCAGAACCATACCATGATGGATGGGCTTATTTAGATACAGAACCACACCACTATAGATGGGCTTATTTAGATCCAGAATCACACCACTATGGATGGGCTTATTTAGATCCAGAATCACACCACTATGAATGGGCTTATTTAGATCCAGAATCACACCTCTATGGATGGGCTTATTTAGATCCAGAATCACACCACTATGGATGGGCTTATTTAGATCCAGAACCCCTCTATTTCATAGGGCCTTCTTCAGATCCAGAATGTCTGCTTGTGAGAGTGATCGGAGCTCGTGTGCCTCGTGGACGCCACGAGCATGCGTTCTCATAACGTTTGCCCAGGCAGACAGCTCTAACCACACGCGTTCCCATAACGTTTGCCCAGGCAGACAGCTCTAACCACACACATTCCCTGCAGTATATTAGCTGCGGGTCAGAGTACAGCAGACATCGGGAGGAGAGGGATGGACATGTGTTTCCAATCCCACCCAGGCGTCCACTCTGCGAGGTCCCACTGTGCTCCAGCAGGCCTCTCTGGTTCTCCCTGGGTGGGGGCCACGCATTCCTCCGGCCCGTCTCTCTGCTCTGCTGCTCTGCTAACCAGCCCCTCCCCACCCCCTCCTCAACTTCCCTGGGCCCTACGCAGTCCACAGCCTCGTCACCCTGCTACCCCGCGCAAGGCACAGAGAGAGAGGGAGAACGGGAGGGTGAGAGAGAGGGAGAACGGGAGGGTGAGAGAGAGAGGGAGAGCGGGGAGAGAGAGACAGAGAGAGATGTGTGTCCTAAATGATATGGGGTCAACACGTCACCAACGTGATGCACAGATGTGTGTGTGTGTGTGTGTGTGTGTGTGTGTGACAGGCTTGTGTGTGTGTGTTTTTGTGCACTTGATGTTGTATGTGTGTGTTTTTGTGTAAGTGACGTGTTTGTGTGTGTTTTTGTGTATGTGACGTGTTTGTGTGTGTTTTTAAGTGTACGTGACGTGTTTGTGTGTGTTTTTGTGTACGTGACATGTTCGTGTATGTGTTTTTGTGTAGGTGACGTGTGTGTGTTTTTGCGTACGTTTCTGCAGAGCACGTGTGTCATCCGTCACAACATGACTGGAACATTGCAGACACACGAGAGAAGCCTTCAGAAAAAGCCTAATTTCGCACCAGGAGAGAACAAACTTCTCCGTCGGGATCTGTTATGGTCGGGTGTCTGAAAAATTTAATTGTGGATGTGTAGTTGGGAAATGTATTACCTCAGTGCAAGTGTACCAGCTGAAGGCTTTGAGCGAGTATATGTGCTTTGGGGGTTGGGGCTTTAGAATGTCTCGATCTTCAACCATCCCGCACCAGTTTTAGAGCTGCCGAGGCAAGTTCATAATCTGGACCTGGACACCATGATGTCACGTGGGTTAAATAATCAGATCTAGAAATGTTGTTAATGTACAAAACTACTATGATGTCAAGCTCCGTTTGATTGTGTGTCACTAACCCAGCCCCCTTGTGCCCCTGACCACACCCCTGTGTACCACTGATCATGCCTCTTGTATCTGTGACCTCACCCCCTTGAACCTCTGACCGTGCCCCCTTGGTGTGAACCAATGGAAAAGGCACAAGGAGAACTTGACAACAAGGACATTGGATCAGGTGGATGTCACTCACAAGATTTTACACAACACAAGTGCCCAGTCTTTCCATTCCCTTATGCATATCTCCGATGCCTGTTTGATTAATGGAAAAGTACCTTACACTTGGAAATGTTGTTTTCCATAAAATACCCCCAAAAAAGACAGATATATCGACAGAGTATGAATGAGCAAGTTTGCTTTCTGACTAAAAACTGAAATGTTTTACTTCATGCATGAATGCACTGCTTTACACATTGTCTTTGGAGTTTAGAGGTGCCTTTGGCCTTGTGTGGACAATACATCCGACATGTACAAAGGCTCCTTTTGCCAAGTTATCTGGGGGAAGCAGCTGACTAAACCAATCCCATTCATGTTTGGCATAAAAACAGGCTGCCCATAGAGTGTGGTTAACTTCATCCTATCAATCATCCGCTGGCAGAAATGGACATGCCGGGGTTGTCATGGCCCAAATAAGGTCACCAAGCCCAGCACCAGGGTGTCTGGATGAGGTTCAGATCGTCTCCAGAGAGGAGCTTGTTATCAAAGGCATGCTCCGATAGCTAGATTACTTGTTTAAAAGGTCTGGCACGGAAGTGAAAAACACAAAATGTGCAGGGCTTTATAAATGGGGCACGGCAGAAGACTGGTCACTGGCAGTAGATGTCTACAATGGATAAGCCCCAAACATTTACCCAGATGAACAAACCAATCAGCACGCTCTCGTCACAAATCATACGGCTGTCTTTGTCATTAATGTGATTCTGCTGGTGAGTGGCGGTGGGGCGGGGGGCAACACCCAGAGGAGCTGGGCCGTGAGTATTCAACCCCCCCCCACCCCCGTCTGTGCCCATGAAACTAGCAGCTGTCGAAAAGACGTGCACACTTCGTGAAACGGTTCTGTGGAAAAATACATAGAAATGAAACGAAAACAAAACCCAAGAAAAAAAAAGGCGTTTCGGCCCTCCGGGAATGAATAGATACCTGCCCCCGGATGAATAGATAACAGGAAATGCATGTACTTGCTTAACCGTCGGCATGGGAAATGAATATGCCGTGTAGCTGACACTTCCATCCCGTGCGAATCACAGTCATGCTTTTCGGCATTCGAGTGGCCCCTGCAGGACATCGACCCACAACATTCACCGTGGCATGAACACGTTGCCTGAGCCGCTCAGGACCACGTCTAATTTCAACTCTCATGCAAACAGTTCTCTACGGTGAGTAGCCCAAAATGAGAACGTTTTCTAATTGAAAAAAGCTCTGACCTCGGCAACTTGCAAATCATTTTTTGTTCATCAGAGGTAGAAAATGCAAAAAACGAATCACCCTTGACCACATGAGGTTAAAAATCACAATACTCCCAATTACGTAGGACGGGAGTGTGTTTAATGTTTAAGTTTCGCTCAGACACTGTAACCGACTTACATATAATTGATTCAGACACCAATGAGATCAGGCTACAGTCTCTTTAATCCCAGTTAACCCAGAGCTAAAGTCTCATGTAATTGGTCAGATACAATGTTAAAGTTCCTGTTTCTGTTAAGAGAAAATTGGAAACGTAACTGGAAAGAGGCCCTCAACCCCTCTCAAACAATACCAGCAAGCTTACGGGCTAAATGTCACCGATCCTTCGGAAATTCAAAAGATGCTAACACCTGTGAAATCATCGTTTGTCCAAAGCACCACAACGAACGTTGATATTTATCTCAAGAAATCCATTATTCATAACAAATCTGCAGTAATTGTTTTCACAATTAGCCTGCAGTGTGACATGCTGCGTCATCTTGTTGGCCAATGGGAGGGTACAGGAAGTAAGCAGCGTTCAGACAAACACAGCTTAAAGCAAATAGGTCTCGGCACGTCTTGTTCAAAATGGAATTCCAGATTGGAGTATTCCTGGAACCAGGAGGGAATAAGCAGGTAATCCAACCAATATTTCTGGAAACCCAGGATCGGTATAAGAGGATCCTAGAATTTCTCTAAATGAGAACTGCCTGAGGTAATGAGTGAGTGCCTATGGTAATACTAATAACATACCATTCATTGATGTGTGTGTATCTAATGGTTTTCATAAGACACCACTGTCTGTGTCATGCCATCTCATCAGGCCATCGTACACCGTTAGTCTCACTCAAAATGTTCTCTGATTTGTCAGGAGTTTTTTTTTCCATTCTGAAACAATATTTTTGTGGTTTGTGTGGACCTTTAAGGAGCCATGTTAAGATTTTAAATGGTAGGTGTGATTTCACAGACTGATTGCGTCCCAAATCACATGCTCACTCCCTATTGTCCTCCGTGAAAGTAGTGCACTACATAGGCAAGAGGTGGCCATTTGGGACACACACTTTTATTTCTTTTCTAGTGTCTATCCCCCATCAGGGAAGAGGACAATAGAGGTTATTAAAAATGCACTAAATCAGATAATTCAGCATAAGAAGACGATTTCCTTTGGAAGAGGTTCTCGTTACAATGTTATCACATTATATGAATGATTGTGTGGTTGATGCGGATGTGAGCTGTTTCCATGGCGCCCCATCAATCACCCAGCCGCTTAACAAAGCAAATAGAACACTTCATTACTGCTTAAGCTCACTGACAGTGTTACTGTTATCATGAAGTGACACTTGGAATCCACTCTCTGTGGATCAAGACTTACACAGGTACAAAGTACATAATTTCAGCCCTGTTGTGGTAAAAGTAACCTTGCTTTGCTACATGCTATCTCGGTAGGGCATTTACTCTTGTCTAAGGAAAATGGAGATTATGTCCACGACTCTAATCCTCTTACATAAACAAATGTATTTCCAACTGCTTTGCGTTTGCGCTCAGAGGATTCTTAGAAACATGGAGGAGGAGATCTAGGTTTTGTTTTTCTTCTGCAATGCACACAAACTTCAGAGGACGAGTCAAACATGGAGTTTGCCTGGAATGCCAGATGCCGTGTTTCATCAAAACAAAACGTGGAGTTTCTCTTGGTGTGATTTGTGTAAACTGGATGACCTTTATTAATAAATGTGGCTGGATTTCAGCTCAAATGTACTTGTGCCTAAATAAGTACAAAAAAATACCACTTTCCCAGGGGTGAACGTACTATTTCACATGACTGAGTTTTCTTATACGTCTTGTATGATACAGGACAGACAGATTCTTTGTAAAAATGCATAAACGCTTTAATTCATATATTTCTAAGGCACGGCAGTGAAGACCAATGTCAGTGCAATTCCAAATAATTTTCTATATACGATATATTTATTTATGTTCCACAGGGGTCCTAAAACCCTGAATTGAATCGCTAAAAGGATCCATTTGGTGTTCACTGATAATCACTTCCTAATGTTGGGTCAGTATAAATATCTGTTAAGGGGAAACACGTTTGAAGGCGAACCCGCTGGCTCGCGAAAGGCTAACCCGACTTTATGACTGACAGGAAAGTCTGGTCTCAGAATCCTGCTCTGTGCCTGCGCTTTAAATGTCAAGCTATTCCCGACACTGTGTCTCACTCTGGCCTAAACTACTAATGAGTCTTGATGGAGTGCTGCTCCTTATCAATGCTGATCCATACTGTCACACATCATATCAGGAGACTGTCTCACGGTCTGTGTGCTCATCACATCACATCACATCAGGAGATTGTCTCACAGTCTGTGTGCTCATCACATCACATCACATCAGGAGACTGTCTCACGGTCTGTGTTCTCATCACATCACATCAGGAGACTGTCTCACGGTCTGTGTGCTCATCACATCACATCAGGAGACTGTCTCACGGTCTGTGTGCTCATCACATCACATCAGGAGACTGTCTCATGGTCTGTGTGCTCATCACATCACATCAGGAGACTGTCTCAGTCTGTGTGCTCATCACATCAGGGGACTGTCTCATGGTCTTTGTGCTCTCAGTGCTGGTGGTCAATATAATGTATCAACATGAAGGACACAGTCGTACAGATGCATCGGGGCACAGTGAACAGTGAAGACATGCACTAACACACACGCACACACAGTGCTCAAAAATGTATTAAGTCTAAAGATACACAATGGCGGCCCTTATATTGCTGCGAAAGATTTACCCTGGCTTTGGCAATCCTTTCCATCCCAGCAAGTCTTTGAACTGAGCACAAAGGAAGTGTTCTTAACATTATCATCACAAGAGAGAGAGAGAGAGCAGTGTCGTGCGCGACAACGACCGGGCGGAGGACACCAAAACACCCGACCGCACTCTCACAGCCATGATCACTCGGTCGTGGCCTCAAAGCCAACCTCAGGGGTAGCTTTAAAACCCCTCTGAGACAATCTTTTCACTTCCTTCTCGCACTGACTTGGCTGTTTGGTACTTCATTAAAAGGCTGTACTCACTACCCCTGAGCTGACATGGTTGTTTTATAATGTACCATATGACTGGCTGACTGTCACTCTGAAGAGAAACCTTTCTTTCTCCCTCACTCCCTTTCCTCCCACCTTGCCCTCCCTCTCTCCCTCCCCGTTCTCCCGCTTCCATTCTCTCCGTCCCACTCCCTCGCTCTGTCTCTCCCCTCTCACCTTTTCCCTCACTCACCTCCCTCCTTCCCCCTTCCTATATTTTTCTCCTATTTTTTTCCCCTCTCTCTCTCTGTTGTTGAGTGTGGGTGTGTCTGTAGCAGCAAACAAAGCCTGTGAGTAACTTTGACCTGTTTTTGGCAGCTTTGTTTAGGAGCAGATTTGATGGGTCACCCCCCCCCCACTCACACACACACACACACACACACACAAACCACACTGGATGCCGTGACAGAGACAGACTCCTCACTCTTGAACGTGATGGTGACAGGCTGGCACTTGGTATAATGGAATGCTTTCACACTCGCACACACACACACACGCACGCACGCACGCACACACGCGCACACACGCACACGCACACATGACCATTTCTGTCATAATGAAAGCTAAACCACTAAGGAGAGGAGATTAATGTCACTTTGTTAAGAGACATTAATGCAGCCATCTAAAGACATGTCATTAGGTAAACAGACAGACAGGACTAAAGACATGTCATTAGGTAAACAGACAGACAGGTCGAAAGACATGTCATTAGGTAAACAGACAGACAGGTCTAAAGACATGTCATTAGGTAAACAGACAGACAGGTCTAAAGAAATGTCATTAGGTAAACAGACAGACAGGTCTAAAGACGTCATTAGGTAAACAGACAGACAAGTCGAAAGACATGTCCCTTAGTTAACAGACAGACAGGTCTAAAGACATGTCCCTTGGTTAACAGACAGGCAGGTCAAAAGACATGTCCCTTGGTTAACAGACAGACAGACAGCTCTAAAGACATGTCACTTGGTTAACAGACAGACAGACAGGTCTAAAGACATGTCACTTGGTTAACAGACAGACAGACAGGTCTAAAGACATGTCACTTGGTTAACAGACAGACAGGCAGATGTGAAATCATCTCACTGCTGACAGAACACCAAGAGGTCACGCAGGTGTCAAGACATGCAATCGCTCCCTCAATTGATGGTGACTTAATTCACATTGACACTTGTATCAGACATGCTTATCCAGAGTAACAGTAACTAAGTTAATCAATCTTAAGATAGTTGGGACAACTCATAAGTAAATCTTCCTCAATAAAGTGTCTCTCAGCAGAGTCAATGCTAAGAGTTAATGCTAAGAGTCAATGCTAGGAGTCAATGCTAGGAGTCAATGCTAAGAGTCAATGCTAAGAGTCAATGCTAGGAGACAATGCTAGGAGACAATGCTAAGAGTCAATGCTAGGAGTCAATGCTAAGAGTCAATGCTAGGAGACAATGCTAGGAGACAATACTAAGAGTCAATGCTAGGAGTCAATGCTAAGAGTCAATGCTAAGAGTCAATGCTAGGAGTCAATTCTAGGAGTCAATGCTAGGAGACAATTCTAGGAGTCAATGCTAGGAGACAATGCTAGGAGACAATGCTAGGAGTCAATGCTAAGAGTCAATGCTAAGAGTCAATGCTAGGAGTCAATTATATAATAGGGGGACATTTATCCTGGTTCTGATAACGGTTCTACTGCACTGTAGTTTCCCAACATGGGGGTTTGCAAAGAGGCAAATTGCACTCTGGGAATAATGTGTCAGCGTGTGGTCTGTAAATCCTACGCTCAAGCACTCTCCCTCTTTCTCTCTCTCCTGCTCTCCCTCTACTTCTCTCTATCTGTCTCTTCCTCTCTTCCTTTGTCTCTCCCTCTCCTCCTCTCCCTCGCTCCCTCAACCCTCACCACGCTCTGCCTAATGAAATCAGCTGGAGATGGATAGATGTAGATTCTTTAAAGACACAGATACATAAAATTTTTCAGTACAGACACACAACCTTCTTCAGTACAGACACATAACCCTCTTCAGTACACACACAATGTTCAGTACAGACACATAACCCTGTTTAGTACAGACAAATGGTATTTTTCAGTACAGACACATAACCCACTTCAGTACAGACACATAACCATCTTCAGTACAGGCACATGACCTTCTTCAGTACAGACACATAACCCTCTTCAGTACAGGCACATGACCTTCTTCAGTACAGACAGATAACCCTCTTCAGTACAGACACATAACCCTCTACAGTACAGACATATAACCTTCCTCAGTACCTTCTTCAGTACAGACACATAACCTTCCGCAGTACAGACACATAACCTTCCTCAGTACAGACACATAACCTTCTTCAGTACAGACACATCACAGACACAATATGCTACAGTTCCTCATCAGTCACTCTGCTGGCTCTGTCCTATGAAGAGGCTCAACTCACGTGCACTCTAACATGCAAGTGCTGTAAACCTACACATACACACACACACACACACACACACACATACACACACACACACACACACACACACACACACATATACATGCACACACACACACACACACACAGAGATCTGCAGAGTTCCATCCCTACCAGACAAAGATAGATGGAGTGATCCATCATGCACCTGTCTTCCTGTCTGACAAAGAGCCAAAAGCTGCACCTCACACACACACACAAAGGTGCACACACAAAGGTGCACACACAAAGGTGCACACACACACACACACACACACACACACACACACACACACACACACACACACATGCACACTATACCTCACACATCACATCTCTATAGCTGGGCCACAGACCAATCTATTGATCTATCTCTTGCTTTCTCACTCACTCTCTCCCATCCCTCTCTAACCCTATCAGACAAATGAAACCCCTCTGTCGCTCCTCTGTCATCCTCTCCATTCCTTCATCTTTCTCTTTCTCTATCTTTCTCCTCATCCTTTCTTGCATCTCTCCCTCTGTCTTCCTATTCATCCAACTCTACCTCTCTCTAATCTCTCATCCCTTCATCTATCTCCCTCCTTCCCATCATCCCTTTTTTACTCTGTCCCATGTTGTAGTGAATAAAACATCAATGCTGCACTGTGAGCCAGGAGGAGGAGAGTCAACAGACATACAGTACAGCACCATTAGGAAACTGCACCCAGCTAGAACCTGACAGGATCCACCATGGGTGTCTGAGGACCCCAGGCTGACAGGACAGGACGGCTATGTGCCTGTCTGTAAATCCGGCTTCAGCCTGAGGGCGTTTACCGCAGGGTGGGTAAGGATGGGGATGGAGACATTTTCACCATGTCACATACACAGCAGCAGGACACTGAGTCGCTAACTTCCTACACCCAGAAAATCAAACAAGTCAGGTTCTGCTGCTGCTGAAAGCTTACATGAGAAATGTAAGAAATACTGTGCTGTTTGTTATACCGTCAGAACAAGCACACACACACACACACACACACACACACACACACACACACACACACACACACACA
>JACXGI010011703.1:0-24552 GCA_016801175.1 Esox masquinongy | reverse complement strand
ACCTTTCAGCACAACAACGACCCAAAGCACACATCCAAATCCACAAAAGCATGGCTTCACCAGAAGAAGATTAACGTTTTGGAATGGCCCAGCCAGAGCCCAGACCTGAATCCAATTGAACATCTGTGGGGTGATCTGAAGAGGGCTGTGCACAGGAGATGTCCTCGCAATCTGACAGATTTGGAGCGCTTTTGCAAAGCAGAGTGGGCAAATATTGCCACGTCAAGATGTGCCATGCTAATAGAATAAAATCAAAAGGTGCTTCAATAAAGTCTTAGTTTACGGGTGTGCACACTTATGCAACCAGGTTATTGTGAGCCCCCCCCCCTCAAAGATTTCAGTTTGTTTTTCAATTGAATTGTTCACATTATAGGTCACATTTAAGGTGGAAAATTTCTGAAATGATTTATCTTTGTCTCATTCTTTTACATCACAAGAACCTGGCATTTTAACAGGGGTGTGTAGACTTTTTATATCCACTGTAGATGATAAAGACATAGTGAACATCCTGACTGACCAACACTGATCTAAATGATAGAGACATAGTGAACAGCCTGACTGACCAATACTGATGTAGATGATGAAGACAGTGAACAGCCTGACTGACCAACACCAATCTAGATGATAAAGATGTAGTAAACAGCCTAGTTAAAAATGCCACTGCTGCTAAATATGCCATAGGAAATCTATACTGGCCTCATGAAACATTCCACAAACACATTTTTTATTCACCCGGTCTCCCATCCTGGAATACTGCTTATTGCTGTTTTATGAATGACATGAAACAGGTTATAATCCCCAAGTCTCCAAAATAGCTTTTAGTAGCTTTTAGCTACTTCTTTTCATGGCCTGTCCCGCCACTGCAACTGTATTAATGTTGGCTATAGATCCAAAGCTAGACTAATGATTGAGGTCACACAGAACAGAGAACATTGACTCCACTATAGCTGCAGCATAAGACAAATTTGAAATCAGCAGCTGTGTCAGATGGAGGGAGAAGAGAGTCCTGTGGGAGGTAACATGTACTGTAACACAGTTACTAATTAGTGCTACGGTTGTGGTGTGTATTGAAGTGCTAGCGATGTGTCTGTTCCCTAAGGCTCCTTTTAGAAGAGCTCTAGGTGACCAGACCCCATTACACAACAGCTGCTGTTGGAAGGATGTAGCTGCGCTGCATCATTAGTAGATAAAAGAATTACCACATACACACACACACACAATACAATAAGATTGGTAACCCACATTTCTCCAACGTGTGCCAATAACTGTTCCGCAAAGTTGTACGTGAAACAAGGCGACAACTCCGAAAGTTCTAGTTTCACCCCAACCTTATTTCCCTGTAACCTACTACAGGGATCCCTCACCAACACATACCTGGGAAGACCCTGTGTAACCCAACTCTACCCCTTACTAGGACTCCCCCTCCCAGTAATTATAGCTGCTTAATTAAACAGTGCAGGGTACGAAATGAGGGGGCTGTTCCCCTGACATGGCTCCTGAAGACTAATGAGATTGTATATTTAGAGAGCCCTGGACAAGTTGAGATATGTGGACAGAGGGTGTGTACGTGAACGGCAGGGTATGTTAGTGTGTGTTTGTAGGGGAGAAAGTGCGTTTGTATGTTGGCAGTGTGTGTGACTTTGTGAACGTGTAGGTTGGTGGAGCAAAAGGTGTGAAAGTGTCTGTGCGTGTACGTAGGCAACAGGGTGTGCATGTGTGTCTGTGTACAGTACAAAGAGGACAGGGTGTGTGTATAAATAAAGAATAGGGAGTGTGAGTGTGTTTATGTACATAGAGGACAGGAAGTGTGTGTGTATATATAAAGGACAACATGTGTGTTTAGGTAGAGGAGAGGGTGTGTGTTATCAGATTTGCCTGGTGCTCTGAAATCAAGGTTTCATGTGTGTCCAATAGGACTCTCTACTGGACAAGTTGGCATTCCAAAAATGTATACGTATGTATGCACCTTTAAGCAAGTGCTTGAATTTTGACTTGATAAATCTGTATTTATGCTTATAGATGTACATGTGCAAGGTGAAAATAAGGGGGTCCTCGGCCATGGACTCAATACATTTTGCAGGTCGTTGACGTGAGAAACGTCAGAATATGATAGAGGATTGCAAATTTTTTCGTATGGATTGCAATTACGACTAATAAGGTGTTTTAGAGAACTAAACTTTTGAATCTTACATTGTTAAATGTCATTGTAAAACTATTTTCCATATTTTCACTAACTTTTCATATGATTTCACGAGTTGAAATGAAACAGAATCGGACCCAAAATGTGGAAGACTGAAGGTTTTGCAATTTTAATCTGCTTCCGCCATCTCATTCAGGGGATGATGGGATGTGATCAGACAGCCTGCAGGCGCGACGACCCGCATCCTCTCCATCCTGCTTTTCTCCACAGCAGCACTACGTCACCCTGAGCTCCATCAGTCTCAGCCTCAGCCATAGAGCTCAGGGCTAAGCAACAGGGACAACTGCAGTAACACACACCAGACACACAGCTGTTACCCCAGTACACCTTTTAAGAGAAACACACACACACAAACACAAGCTGTTACACTCAAAAGGTTCAGTCAAAGTTCACCAGGCTGCAATTGTCTGTTGGATCATAATGAAATAGAATTGTTAGATCCTGTTGCCTGCAGGCAAGGGTCTTGGTAGGCATGATTGGCTAGTGGATCCATTTTGAATCCATATTGAATCCCCCCACCCCATGGACGATGTCAGACCCGGGCTGACCAAAGACTTAAGACAGCATGCCAATTGCATTTCAGGCCTCAGGGAGCTGAGTGTGCGTGTGGAAACGTCAGGTTGCAGTGCGGGTGTAAATGAGCCTACTAAGACTTTTCAGCACATGACATACTGGATGCCACGGAATATCTGGATAAATTATTTATTTTCTGGCAGCCCTTCAACTGAACGACATAGACTAATGATATGGAGTTAGCAGCAGGGGTTTAGTGCTATTTCTGTTAGGTGCAGGGAGAGAAACATTTTTGTAATGATGTCATCATTACTCAATCAGTGTTTGTACTGAGTTCGCTACTGACACATGTAGCCTATTGAAAATGCCTATCATTATTGCAATGACACCCACACATAGACTATTATCTCCAGAAAAATATATATTTGAATGCACTGAAAACTCAAGTGAAGCCTTCCGAATAGGCCGTCATGACTGTCTACAATTCTTCACATTTTACCTGTGAATTGCCCAAACTGCATTGCTATTGTAGGCTCGTTTGTGGTAAAATAGGCCACTAAGTAATCAGTAGGCCTATGTGATTCAGATGTGAAAGAGATTTTGCTTTGATCTAAATTTAGGCTACTAAACTAATATGATTGTGAGAAGTACTAACCTTCTATTTGGAATAGGTCTAATAATAACAAGAAATGGGAGTAGGCTATAAAACTATTAAGTCTAGACAAATGATCTGGATAAGGGTTTTTATAAAACACCTTTATTGGTGCTCAAGTGGCAAGGCGGGTTTTCGCAGATATACTCTATATATTGTATATGGTCACACATGATGTTCCTATTTTGTGTTACAATGAGAAAGGATTTAGCTGAACACCACTTTGAAGCTTGGTCACCTGTTTCACTAAAACACTTCCTGTGTGCCCTTTGTGTCTCAATGATTTTAGTGTCCCATTTATGACGGTCTGTCAGCAGTGTCTTAGTCTTGATCTTGGTATCGTGCCAGGTTCCAGATTTAGCATGACCTTTGTGTGTGTGTGTGTGTGTGTGTGTGTGTGTGTGTGTGTGCATGCACATGTTTAACTATCGTGTTGGGAAATAAAAATCACTACAAGGAAAGTAAAAAAATTAAATGTTACCTTGTGGAGAGAAGCAACAATTTGTGTTAGGAATAGAATTAGGGTTAAAGAACTAATCTGCCCCTAGAAACATGTAATTTCTATACATTTCATAAAAGCTAGAAGTTCTATTAATGTATGACAACCTTTTTCACCATTAATTAACTTTTAAATAGTCCCTTTGTAATATTTTATAATCGTGCAGTAATAGCTATATATTCTTTGGACAGGAGATTGGAGATAAAACACTATGACTTTTCAAACTCTATAAAAACTATTTCCTGCACTCCAGATTGCTAAATCAGTCAGTAGATAATGGTATGGGCATAATTATCTAGAACACATCCATCTATATAGTCATGACAAAGTATAGATTTAATTTACATTTTCTAAAAGTACACATTGGGTTGTCAGATTAAAATACTTTCTTCCCCTAACTTCCATAAAGCAAATCAGTTTGAACAATTTTGTCTGCTTTTACACAGATAACGTGTTTACATTTTTTTTGAATGGATAGGTGACTTAAATCTGAATTTGTTTAATGATTACATAATATAATTCTAGTACTGACAATTATGTGATGTCAGATCCAGCTGGCTCAAAAATCTGAGCTATGGAAGATAGCTAGCTAAACCATCGTAACATAAAAACAGAAAGTAGACATGTCTGGCATTCAAAAGAGCAACTACAGCATGATAATAATCAAAATATTTTGTCATATCTACCCTTGTTGAGCAGCAGCAGCATGAAAATATTCAGAGGCCTAGCGTATGTCTACAGTGACAATGACAGCGACAATGACAGCGGCTGAGTCAAGTAAAAAAGAGAGGGAACACAGTGATGATCCAGGTCATAAAGTAGCTAGCAGCGAGACCATGCAGGCTGTTACCAATAATTGTAACCTAATAATACAAACTTCTGTTCGTCATGGTAGATAAAACTTTCTTCAGTATTTGGCAAATGGTATTAAAAAGCAACATTCTCTGCCTATATGTTTGATGTGGTAAATCAGGCAGCGAATGTAAATTTTAGGCACATGTGGGGAGCTCTGGCTATGCTTTACATCCATGGGTGAGGAAGCTCAGTTGTGTCTAACGCAACTGGTTTACCATCTTCTGGGTGCGAGCTTTCTATGTTCCTTCATAAATTTACCATGGCGTTTCATATCTTTATTTAATATCTCTATTTCGGAATTAGCAACAAGATAATCAAACAATTTAAGATAGAAACATGCCAAGTTTTAAACCCTATTGATAGTGTAGTTTGATTAAGGAATTATATAACTATTTCATGAACTGATATTGGCATACTATTTTTGTGTTTGTGGGTTGTTTAACAACCTAGGCACTGAAGTGAAAATGTACCTGGCTAGCTTGCAGTCTGGGTTTTGTAGTCAACATCAGTCTCAACAGATTTCTTATTTTTTCTTAACATTTTCTCCCCAATTTTGTGATAGCCAATTTTTGATTTAGACCCAATTTCATCAAAACAATTCTCAACAGACTTGGGACCGTTGAGGTGCATCTTCCAAAGGACATCAATGCCATTTTGGTTTATATCACACTTCTCGCTCAACCAGGAAGCTTTGACCCAAATACTTACACACTCTCTGGCCTTTTACCTCGATTTACTCAAAGGAGTTGCTAGAGCACGACAAGGCATGGCAACCATATTCGATTACTAGTCCCCAAAGCTTGAGCCAATTGCAACACAAGCACTCTTGCTTGTGTGTGCGCATGTGCAAGATCTGTGTGTGTGTGTGTGTGTGTGTGTGACGTATGTGTATGACGAACATGGATGTGCAGGGCTATAAGTAAACTGTTCATGATTGATCACTTGGAAGATCAAAAGTATTGACGTAAATAGTTTTCAATTAGTTTGAAAATAGTTCTCTGATTATAATGCACACACACATATACACACACTCTCTATGTCTTTCTTTCAAAGGGTGGGCGTGTTTTACATTATTGGAGCTGAAGGGTAAATACAGTATGGTAATGCCAGGTCTGCATCCAATTTCCATTTGCACCTTGTGACAACATCTCATTATGAGAACTTGTACAGAAATCAATTCCCTACTTTGCAGCCTTTTACATGGATAATAGAAAAAGCCAGGAAACTGTGTCTTAGCTTTAATTCATCTCCATGCAGTCCTACTTTCTAACACATGACTACAAGGCTTACACTTTTGCAATATTGCAGATTGTACTTCTGTAGGGAAAAAGAGAAACATACATGTATTTTCACACATATCCTTTGGTTTTGCCTTTGGAGTCTGTGTTTCGTGTCAGTAGACATAATCCAACATGAGGACTAGGAAGCAGTCTATGAAAGAAAGAACAGCTAGCAATTTGGTTTGAACCATTGCACAAAAGTTGGACATAACCAAATCAACAGTTTAGAATGTCCTGAAATAGAAAGGTCGGCCAAGGACTACAACAGCAGTTCAAGACAGTAAAATAAGTGTCATTGAAATCCCCAACAACCTCCAGAATGTTCGGGGGAAATTGTCCTAATCTACTAACTGCGGAAGACTTCGGCAGCAGAATTACAAAGGCTACACTGCCAAATTCAAACCTCGGATCAGCACCAAAAACAAAAAGGCCAAATTAGAATTAGAAGTAAAAACATCAGCCATTTCTGTGGAGAAAAGACTGGCAAAATGGAACTGCAGATGATCCAATGCATGTAATGAAGGATGGAAGCAGCAGAATGAATTCAGAAGTGTAACTACATGCAAGGGATTTGAAGACTAAATACTAGCTTATGTACTTGTTACATTTGCTTTCATTTGAATTATCCCAATACGTATGCTTGCATGAAACGCGGGATGGAACTCTGAAAGTGCTGTTATTCTTAGTTGGTAAAACAAAAGAAATGGACAGAAATGTAAGGGGACATTCTACATGTTTGTCTCATATTAATTATTTTCATAACGCCTTGAATGTACAGCAAAAATAGCAATTTTTACTGACCCAATACTGTATAGGGAAATATACGGAAGAATGGTGGTGAGGATTTACCATGGTGGCCGCCGGCAGCTCTATAAATAGCTTGTCAGTGATATACATCTGATTCTGTGTGTGTATTTGTGTGCCAGAGGCAAAGTGGATTGATGAGGTATTATTCACAGTGGGCAGTCACCCAGTATGAATCACATGGTTAAATATCTCAAGACCTGAGTATGTGAGAGAGAAGGTGGGACAGAGTGGCTGAGTAAGGAAGAGTGGGATAGAAAAAAAAGAAAAATGAACATGTAGAGAGAGCAAGTTTGACGTGAGCCTGGTCAGTCAGATACCATTGTGCTCTGGTCAGCAGGTATGCTACATAATCATGAGGACATCTAGGTGTTTGTGTGTGAGTCTATGTTTATGGCGCCAGTGTCTGTATGTGTATATCTGTGTGAAAGTGTGGCACTTGTAAGGCCAGTGAGATAAATAAATGGAGAGATAGTGGGGAGGAAAAGGGGAGGACAATAAAGCACAGAGGAGAGGGAAAGAGAAAAATAGGATGAATAAATAATTAGGTGAGAGGTGAAAAGAATAAGAGGTAGTGAGAGACTAGAAGGTATATGGTGGAAGGGTAAGGAAGGGTATAGTGTGAGGAAGGGTATAGAGTTAAGAAGGGTATAGAGTGAGGAAGAGTATAGAATGAGGAAGGGTATAGAGTGAGGAAGAGTATAGAGTGAGGATGGGTATAGAGTGAGGAAGAGTATAGAATGAGGAATGGTATAGAGTGAGGAAGGTGGAGAATGCTTGTGGGTAAAAAAAGGGCGCAAAATTTCCATTAGACATCTGTTCAAGTCTTAAAATGTTAGAATCTGAAATCAATGTGTAAAGTCTTGTGTAAAGAAAAAGTGATGGAAAATAAAAAGCGCAAGAGGAGTCCCAACAATAATGGCCTGTTCTGTTCGAATTTGCTCATGTTGTGGCAACTGCTGATACTCTTTTGATTGAACAATTATGTTCATGTTTTTTTTCTTTATAATTCAGACATTTTTGTGTGTTTATGTCTTTTTCTTTTATATTTGTAAGGACTAGAAATCCTAACAAGGATATTAAAGCTAGGAAAATGGTATCTTGTTAGAACATTTTCCTGTCCCCAAGACAAGTTGGTAAGGGTAAGTCCAGGGTTAGGTTTATGTTCAGGGGTTAGGTTAAGCGTTTCCATATTTGTCATGGCGCCATGAGCCGTCTGAGGCAGAGAGCTCTAAATATTTTTTTTAACTTTCTTTTTTAGCTTTCAGGTGTTAGTTAAATCTGCATTACATTTACATTACATATCTAGTCTACACAAACTAATTGAAAATGCAGTTTTTGTTGATGTAAAGGCTGATTTCATTTCAGATTAATCATGGCTGAATCACTTTAATAATATCTTGTAACCAAGAAAACTGAAGTGAACAACAAATGGATAATTTAAATTTCAGTACAAAACAAAATAAAACACTTTAAATTGCCAGGTTGCATAAGTGTGCATGGTCATGGGAGCATCATGCAATGGGGATGATTCTCAAGTCCAGGGACTGAGACTGGTCTAGAGTAGCCTTCCTCCATTTCAGTCACCAACAATAAAGACAGTCATTTTTACTTATTGTTTGATCCCTTTCTTCAAAGGCAATTGCAGTTAATGAATTGTCTGTATTGATAATGAATGAATTGTCTATATTGTTAATTTTATGCCACTGCAAACGCAGCGGGTTAGGTGTGTTAGAATAACAATGCATTTGCGGGGAAACAGGTACTTTATTAACAAAACTAACAATGCCAAAGACAGGTGAGTACACGTAACATACGGAAACAGAAACAGGACTAGACAACTGCTGAAGTTAACATCACACTTAAATAGACACACTAATCAACTCAAAGCAGCAACAGGTGCGTTCAATACTCCAGAGAGCGGGGAAGCCAGGAAACCAAGGGATTGTTGGTTGTGCTTGAAACAGACTCCCATGACAGCACCGCTGTGACATAGTCCCCCCCCCAGATGCCCGGGACACCTGACTCCTAGGGCGCCCACAAGGCCGAGTCCCCGGGTGGTCAGGGCGTCGGTGATGGACCACCGATCCGCGACCTCCCAGGCCCTCTCCTCAGGGCCGTACCAATCCCAATCCACAAGGTATTGCAAATGCCCCCGTCGTCGTCTGGAGTCCAGCAGCCGCCTCACTGCATACGCCGGGGTACTCTCAACGGCCAGCCCCAGAGGAGGAAGATCACTGTGCCCCTTTCTCGCAAACGGACCGGGGACCACCGGCCTGAGGGGATCTCCCATCGAATAAGGGCCACCATACACGTTATGGGGAGAATACGGTCCGTGGTCCCAGTGCGTGGTTCCAGCTCGAAAACCTGGGACAGGGCAACAGCTTTGGTGTTTTTGGAACCAGGCCTGTAGGAAATGGTAAAATGAAAACTTGTGAAGAACAGAGACCATCTTGCCTGGCGGGGATTGCGACGATGAGGTTTATTGATATATTCCAAGTTACGGTGATCAGTGTAAACCAAGCCAGTGTCGCTACTCTTCTAAGGCCTACTTAACGGCCAACAGCTCCTGGTTACCAACATCGTAGTGCCGTTCTGCCTCCGTGAGTCTCCTAGAATAAAATGCACAGGGATGGAGCGTGGACGGATTGCCCTGTCGTTGTGACAAAATTGTACCTACCCCAACTTTAGAGGCGTCTACTATTAAGGATGCAGGGGGTTGGGGTGGCAGAGAATGGGTGCCCAGGTGAAACGCTACTTGAGATCCTCAAAGGCCCTTCCCACCATAGGAGTCCAAACCAGCCAGCGTGGTGATCCCCTGATGAGAGTCATTAATGGTGCAGCTACAGTACTATAATTATGAATGAAACAACGGTAAAAATTAGCAAAGCCCAGAAAATGTTGCATATCCTTCACCGTGGAAGGACGAGGCCACTGTAGTACTGCCTGGACCTTACCCCTCTCCACCCTTACTCCATCCTGGCCAATGACATAACCCAGGAAGGACTGACTGTGTACATGAAACTCGCATTTTTCAGCCTTGATGAACAGGTGGTTTTATAGCAAGTGAATCAAAACCTCTGACAAGTTGCACATGAGATTTGATATCAGGGTAATAAATCAGAATATCATCAATATACACAATGACATCCTTATTCAGCATGTCTCACAGTACATGCCTGAAACACAGTGGGAGCGTTAGGTAGACCAAAAGGCATTATTAAGTACTCATAATGTCCCCATGTAGTCCAAAAGGCCGTCTTCCATTCATCGCCCTCCCTTATACGAATAAGATGACATGCATTGCGTAAGTTTAGTTTGGTGAACACTTTCGCCCCCTAAGCTGCTCCGATGTGGTTGGAACCAATGGTTACGGATACCGAAACGTATTCGTTGCCTTGTTGAATCCCCGGTAATCAACACATGGGAGTAGTCCGCCGTCCTTTTCACTAAGAAAAACCCAGTGGAGGAGAGATCGATGGTGGATAAAACCCTTTTATGATCTGATGTGTTGAGGGAGCATAAACAATGTAATTACTTCCACATGAGTATCACTCAGGATAAGTTGAATGTTGGCTGTTTGTGTAGTTTCTTCCACGGTTCCTAAAGGGCAGCCATCTACTGCGGTGATGCATAATGGTGTGACGCACTTCACCACAGTGATTTGTTATTGTACTACCGTTTCAGTGATGAAACTACCCTCAGCCCCAAAGTCAATTAAGGCAAGTACATTGTGCAGATTGCTGAAATTGCATGGGACGACAGTCTGATTAAAAGAAAGTAATAGAATAGAAACTACTTAAGCGCAAAACTGGTCCCCTCTTAGGTAACGCTGGGCACTGTCTCACAAAGTGACCCTCCACTCCACAGTGCAAGCAGGCCCCTCTCTGTGGGCGGCATTGTCGTTCCTGTTGGGACAGATGTGCGCTCTCCATCTCCATGGGCTCCGGGCCTTCACTTGGCGTAAGTAGATTGCAAAACTGCTTGGGGAGTTTCTCCCAGAGGGGATTATCCAGACGGATGGTGGGTGAGATGAGTTGGTCTTGGCTCAAAGCATCATCACGGCAGACGAGCGCCGTCTGAAGATCCTGACGAAACTGCTCGGTGAAGAGTGAGTAGTCCCGGATGTCCTCTCCTTCCCGTTCCCATACCGCCGTAGCCCATTCCAGAGTCCTCCCATTTAGCAGTGAGATAAGAAAGGCTACCTTAGCTGCATCCCAACTACATACTGTGCCCCTTCTTGGGAAAGAAAAAAGAAACACTGTAATAAAAAGCCTCTGCAGTTCTCTGGTGAGCCATTATACCACAAGGGGAAAACTATTTGGCATACTCTGGTTGGTAACTCAGGAGTCAGTTTGTGCGCTTCGCTGGCAGGAGGAGAAGCGGCTGCGAGCAAAGAGATGGGCGCTTCTCGGACCGGCGGAATGTCAGCCAGCCGTTGTAACACCGTGTCCATGGCTGATTCATCTGGTGCTGGTGTCTTTCAAAATGTGTCCTTGCCGGGACAGAGCTTCCTTTAAGCTTAGGCTTTCCGCTGCGTCCATAATGTAAGTTGTAGTCTTCTGTAAGACTGAGCGTTAGGTGTTTTAGAATAACGAGGGAGCATTTGCATCCTTTAATAACAAAACAATGCCAAAGGCAGGTGAGTGCACGTAACATACGGAAACAGGAACAAGACTAGACAACTGCTGAAGTTAACATCACACTTAAATATACACACTAATCAACTCTAAGCAGCCACAGGTGCGTTCAATACTCCAGAGACCGGGAGCGGGGAAACCTGAAAACCGAGGAGTTGTTGGGGGTGCTTGAAACAGACTACCGTGACGGCACCGCAATGACCCTTATAGTGCAAGTCTGATAATATTGTAAGAGTACACATGGTGGATCCAAATGGTAATTCAGATTTTTACTCGACCTTTCTGGAGCAAATCCGACAATTCGACTCCTGTAAATAATTTGTCTTCGGAACTACCACAAAATCCATGTTGCTCCTCACAAAACACAACCGCAAAGCAATGACAATTACATTTTCCTATGCATCGTAACATTTCACTTCTTGCTTTGCTGCACATAACATTATAGACTATTTGTTTGAAATAGCTCATTCTAAAACTATTATGTATTGTAGGCGTTCCTAATGTAGCAAAAGATGGTTAAACGCTCAGTTGATTAATCCTGATGAAGAAAAGCATTTTAATTAGCATTATCTAATTAGAAAATATGAATAAATAAACAAAATAAACAAAATTCGACATTCAATATTAGTAAAAATATTTTACACAAACTTATGTTTTTTGTCTTTTGTCTATCAGAGTTGATGCAACAAATTGGTGACTGAAACGCATTTGTCTGTTAACTAAGTGCTGCGAAATTACATAACGTTGCATTGCAAAACCATTCTAAACTGGGTTTAAACATACTGAAATTAATAAGCAAATTACTTGAGTAAATAATCTGCGCCCAAGAGTCAAACTGTCAAACTTTCTGCTGCACCCCTGGGCGAGACAAAACTGATTGAAACAGACATAATTTGCATGGTTGGCCTATTTGCTGAGAAGTTTCTAACATCTGCGTAACATTCCCTTATTCAGATTGGACCCGTGATTTTGGAATCTAAATATTGTGCAAAAAGATCTTTGTCATAAAAATATCAAACCTTGTCGTATCAAACCATAATTTACTCAGTAGGTTTTGTTCAACATGTCTCCGGACCTACACATTGCAATCATACTTTAGACTTAGTCAGTCTTGTCTAAACTAAACTACTTAAGGAGTTAATCCTGTGCTTTGTCTGCCTATGTTGAACATAATTAATTGCTGCCTATCCTCCAAAGTGGCAGAAATAAAGCCTCTTTTAAAAAAATAGAATCTTGATCAGATTGAATTTAACAATTGTCGGCCAATATCGAAGTTCCTCTTCCCCTCAACTTGTTTTTAAAAGAGCTGTTTCCCAGCAAATTGATACCTTTGTGAAGACAAAAAATATTTACAATTATTCCAGTCCGATTTCAGACCCCATCATAACACTGAAACTGCACTCCTGAAAATGGTAAATGACGGTTAAGTGGCATCAGACAAAGGTTCTGCATCTGTCCTATTGCTTATTGACCTTAGGGTTTCCTTCGACACCACTGATCACTCCCTTCTTTTGGAGAGATTAAAATCCCATTTTGGGCTACACGGACACATTTTTGCCTGGTTTAGATCCTGTCTATCAAAAAGATATCACTGCATATGTGTGAATGGCCTGTCCTCTGATAAATCAATGGTACATCTTAGTGTTCCTCTAGGCTTGGTTTTGGGACCACTATAGTTTTCATTATATATGCTGCCTCTTGGTGATGTCATCCGGACTCACAATGTCAATTTTCCCTGCTATGCAGACATCACACAGTTGTATATTTCAGTGAAACATGACAAAAATTTCCTACCCTGGAAGCTTGTGTTTCAGACATAAGGAAGTGAATGACAGGACATTTCTGCTTTTAAAATCATTAAGAACTGAAATGCTTGTTTTAGGACCCAAGAAACAAAGAGATTTGTTGTCAGATCTCACAATGAATCGCAACGATTGTAAGGTCATATCCCAAAAAACAGTGAGACCTCAGCATTATCCCTCAACCCTGATCTCTCTTTTTATGAACATATGAAATACACCAATCAGCCATAACATTATGACCACTGACAGGTGAAGTGAATAACACTGATAATCTCGTCATCATGGCATCTGTCAGTGGGTGAGCAGCAAGTGAAAATTCTCTCCTCAATGTTGATGGGTTTTAAGCAGGAAAAATGGGCAAGCGTAAGTATCTGAGCGACTTTGACAAGGGCCAAATTGTGATGGCTAGACGACTGGGTCAGAGCATCTCCAAAACTGCAGCCCTTGTGGGGTGTTCCCGGTCTGCAGTGGTCAGTACCTATCAAAAGTGGTCCATGGAAAGAAAAGCGGTGAACCGGCGACAGGCTCATGGGCGGCCAAGGCTCAATGATGCACGCGAGGAGCGAAGGCTGGCCCATTTGGTCCGATCCAACAGACAAGCTACTGTAGCTCAAATTGCTGAAAAAGTGAATGCTGGTACTGATAGAAAGGTGTCAGAACACACAGTGCATCGCAGTTTGTTGCGTATGGGGTTGCGTAGCCGCAGACCAGTCAGGGTGTCCATGCTGACCCCTGTCCACTGCCGAAAGAACCTACAATGGGCACATGAGCATCAGAACTGGACCACGGAGCAATGGAAGAAGGTGGCCTGGTCTGATGGATCACTTTTCCTTTTACATCACTTGGCCTCCATATTTCCCAGATCTCAATCCAGTCGAGCATCTGTGGGATGATCGAGCATCAGATACCACAACACACCTTCAGAGGTCTAGTGGAGTCCATGCCTCGACGGGTCAGGGCTGTTTTGGCGGCAAAGGGGGACCTACACAATATTAGGCAGGTGGTCATAATGTTATGGCTGATCGGTGTTTATTTCAAGAGTGTCTTTTTTGATCTTCGCAGCATTGCAAAAAACTTAGACTTTTTATTGACAAATGATGCAGAAAAGCTAATCCATGCTTTTCTTACTTCAAGATTTTGCTATTGCAATGCTTTTCTGTCTGGCTACCCTAAAAAAATAATGCACTTTAGTTTAGATTGGATTTGGATAAGATTCAACTTTATTGTCATTGAACAAGTACAAGTACAGTGCAACAAAATGCCGTTAGCATCTAACCAGAAGTGAGGGCAGAAAATTGAAGAGGGCAGAAAATACACTCTACTTACGTAAAGTATTTACAAGTATTAAGTATATGTATATTACAAGTGGAATGTGTAGATGTGCAATGAGGCAAATGCAGTACAAAGGGCAATACTAGATGTGCAATTAAAGCAAATAGAGAAGACAATTTGCAAGTATTAAGTATAGTGTTACAAGTGGGATAATATTTGTGCGGGTACAAATGGCAATTCTAAATGGAATTCTAGATGTGCAATCAATGCAAATTGAAGGAGTAAGGTAGCATGTGCATCCGGGATGCAGAGATAGCAGCAGTGAGGTCCCAGAGGTAGACATGTATATGTAAGAATGCAAGTACGATGGCAATTCTACGATGGCAATTCTAACTGTACAAAGAGGCAAACTGAATGTGCAAGGCGCATGTGCAATTGAAATGCAGAGATAGCAGAAGTGAGGTGCTAAACACGGCTGCAAAAATCTTTTCTAGAACAAAAATGTTTGGAGGGGTTTGTACAACTTCTGTCATGCTCTATCTTGCAATGTTGTGGCCAATATAAACGGTGTCCAACGGCTCTAGTGAACAAGGACAGCCGTACCTACCCGCCACTAGTGTGTCGAAGTAATTAGCAAAACACAAAGGCCATCTAAATTGCTGCAAAACATAATTTAGTTTTGCATCTGACAGCAAGCTCAATCAACCAAATGATGTAATTTCATCAAGCGGATTTTCAAAAATACTTCTGTGTTGTATTATTATGCACAAAACACCTCCAGTCATTGATATGCATGTAGGTAGACTGAAAAAAAACACACCCAATAATGTCTAGCTGTGGGTTTTCCCTTCAAGGATTCAGCTAGTTTTCTGAGTGGTTAATAAGTTAATGTGACATGCACTATCAAAGTCAGTAACGTTTGGGAACCCCACCAACAGTGAGTTTCTATACTTCACATGTGGGATGACCCTAGATTAGGACCTGCATTGCTTTTTGTATGATGCACTTGATACTCTCTGAATCTTGTAGAACATGATCTTGCTGGACTCAGTCACCACCTCAATACATGCAGAAAACGATAATGTTGTCCAGGTTCAGGGCTTCCCACGGAGGAAGAGCTGCTCTGTCCTGCCAAGGATGAGATTGACTTGGTGTGCTGAAATCCAAGCAGAGATGCTTGGATTGGCACCTGATTGTTAGAAATGGGGACAGAGAAAGGAATTAGAGGGTCATCTTTTCAGCTATGATAGGAGAGACGATGTAGTGATATGAGAGAGCCTAGTGACTTTTTGCATAGAGAGAAGAAAGCCTCGAACGGAGCCCTTGGGGAAGGGGGCGCCAGCAGTGAGGGCCTGTGGAGCAGACACAGATCCATTCTACTGGTGGTAGCGGTCTGGCCTGTAGGATACAATCAAGAGTGGGCTGTTCTTGAGACGCCCAGCCCTAAGTGGGTGAAGAAGAGGATCTGATGTTTTAGCCTCCAAGGCAGCCAATACCTATGAGGATGAGCACAGAGAGTTGGGAGATGCAAAAAGCCACTGTGTTTTATCTTGCAGCCTGATTGATTAGGTTCAGTGATGAGAGAGTTAGTCAGTGATAGCACGCACAAATGTGCTAGAAAGTAAAAACAGAAGGGATACTGGTCTGTCTTTTGTGACATTAGAGGGGGAAAGGGTTGGTTTCTAGAGAGTAGCAACTTGAGAAGGGGAGTGAAGAATGGTAGGTCTCCTGAGATGGTCTGGAGAAGCAAGGAGATGATGGGGTCGAGAAGGTAGGTTGTCATCACTAGTTGCAGGATGTCATCAGTAAGTAGGGAAAAGGAGGTTAATGTGTAGACAAGTTGTGTGTGTGAAGGACCATTGGACTCAATAGGCTGAGTAAGGTGTGGAAAGTGATCAAACTTTTCAAATTGTTTGACATCGTCCTCTGTAGAGAGGAAAATAAAGGGAGTGGAGGTAGATGGTTAAGGAGGGGCAAAGGTGACAACGAGTTTCTTGGGGTTACAGGAAGAAGTTTGAAGTGAATTTTAGAGGGATAGAAAGTAGATATAGCAGCAGATAGAGCAGAAGAATAGGTAGCAAAGAGAGTGTGAATGGATAATAGCCCAAGTGAACACTGTTAAATATATATTATAGGGTATTAAATATAACTTCAATACACAAAACAATTTACATAGCATGTATAATATAAGCATATTTATGATACTTTTATAAACTACATTTATACAACTACATGTATATTTATGTACACTTTTCAGTGAGTAACCAGGATATCTTTTAATAAATTATGAATTTAGAATATACAGTTCTTTTGGAAAGTATATTTAGACCCTTTTCCGTTCTCCACATTTAGCATTACTGACTTAATTCATAGTTGATAAAACATTTTTTACCATCACACCTCGAAATATTCCGCATAATGACAAAGAGTTTAGCAGTGTATGCTACTTGTGTTGGAAAGTGTCTTAGGGTGTTTTAAAGGGCAGTTGCTAAATTGAAAACCCAAGATTTCCAATTTACTGTTTTGCCTGATGAGGAAACTTTGGGTAATCTGCTGATTAGTTCCATGCTTCTTCCAAACACAGTGTATGATATATAATATATTGATGCCCTGCGTCTGCACTTTTATCAACTGAAAAGAATATTTTTTCTCAAAATGTACCTTTAGCATAGGATCTCATAATCAATCACAATGTTCCAACAGAAAACATTTCGGTCAAGCCTAATATCCACATGAAATGTTTCTGTCAAGTCTGATGTTAAATGTAAGAAATGTGGCATATTTGTTGTTTTTGAGGATAACAAGGAATGGTGTGGTTGCTTTTTTTGTAGTGCAGAGGTAAGCAGTTTCCTGTAAGCCAGCAGTGAGGACGGTCACACCTACACAGGGAGGTAATGAGAGTTTTACCAAACCTACAGAGTCTCCTAGATCATGATAACACCCTTTTACTGGGAAAAACCTGACACTGCAAACGCTGCCCTTTCTCTGTGTGCCGGTATGTATGCATATTTGGTGTGCATGTTAGTGTTTGTGTATTGTCCCTATATAATAAAAAACAACTGCCTTGTTTTGTTTCCCTGTGTGACTACAAACAGCCTTCTTCTGGTGATTCCAGCTGACTTCCAAGAACTGCTGGTTTATTCATAGCTGCTGTTTCAGTAGAAACACACCTTGTTGTAAGGACATACTTTAATATTTAAATATTTTTATTTTTTTCAGTTAACATTAGTTTTTATTGTTATTTTACTGGGTTAATCTCATTTAGACTAAATTATACTAACCAGGGGATGTGGAGAGGATATGTGTCGTCTCCACTGCTTGGTTTTAGTCTCTCTCCTGATCTCTTTATATACCAAGTCACTTCGTCATTTGCTCACATGGAATCACATTGTGATGCAGAGGACACATAAAAACATTTTCTCTTTCCCTTTTTCTGACACCGAAGTGGTGACATGCATTTCTCCTCAACATCACGGTTGAGAAGTTCAGTGTACCTCATCCAGAGTTCAATGAACCTTGGCATGACCTGGCAGTTCTCCGCATGCATCAAGGTGGTGACTCACTCTTGCAGGTTCATGCTCTACAATATTCCACGGTATAAAATTAGGAAGTGTACATATGTTATTTATAAAATGAGACGCCTGGAGAAAGTCCAATCTCTAAAAAAAGAAATGCATTGCATTTGTGTAGTGGCATAAACCAAAGAGGGTCTTTCAGATGCTCTATAAATGTCTTTAGGGCCTGGGGAAAATGTGGCCTTTTGTACATGCATTTAATGCAATTTTATGTCATTTCATACGACTGGAGACTTAGAATAATCCTTTTAATACATTAAAAATAATCAGAATGACAGGCTACTTTGACAAAGACAAAATGAGAATCTGAGACATATAAAAACATCCGTGCCTTCAAACAATAACTGAGGCCTAGGTGTGTGGAGCCTACAATGCGAGAAGGAAAATATAATTGACTTGCTTTCCAGCTCTTTCTACTTCACCCATCGTTTTTACTTTGTTCCTCACTTAATAGATCTATGTGTAAGTGGCAAAAAGGTATTGGTAGCCTAAATACAAATTTGAATACTTTTTTTCACATTGTGTTGTGCAAATCGTAAGCCCAGGCTATATCAATCTGAATGGTCTAAATCAAAGTATAGTCTATAGATTAAATTACTAAAATCTTGCTTAATGGAATGTCAGTAATTGTTAAATAGAGTCATTGTTTTTATTAAAATTAATGTTTGCATGTGTATCTTTGGTCATTCTAATATTCACTCTTACCATGTGAAAATCAAGATCAAGCTGCCCACACACAAGTATGTCGATAGAAAGAGTGTTGCAGGCAAGGGTTGATGATTGATATATTTTGCATTGTGTAACTCATACAAGAATAGTTATTTAGCCAACACCATGCAATGCCAGTAACTTGGGACAGACAAAATACTAAACCTTACCCCTGAATGAAAAAATGAAAAGTTCACAAGCATAACTGTCCTCCATTTTCCTCTGGGTCCCAACTGTGTAACATTCTGACACTTTTTCATCACACATGACTAATCCAAGCACTTCATCTCAGAATCAGAAAGGGTTTTATTGCCAAGTAAGTTTCACAACAAACAAGGAATTTGTTTGTTCTGGCTGTTTGTGCGACAATTAATACAAAAGGAATAAAGGAAGTAAAAACAAATGAGAACAATTGACTGAGCATAAAAATAGTAGACTGTGCATTAATAAATGACTAAAAATAACTAAAAAGTATATGTAAGATGCACAATTTTGTCCAGTTGATAGTTGTTTAAGTATGTAGGGAGGGGTAATAGATTTGTCCAGTTGATAGTTGTTTAAGTATGTAGGGAGGGGTAATAGATTTGTCCAGTTGATAGTTGTTTAAGTATGTAGGGAGGGGTAATAGATTTGTCCAGTTGATAGTTGTTTAAGTATGTAGGGAGGGGTAATAGATTTGTCCAGTTGAGGGTTATGTGTTAACGTGAGAGAGGGTTATAGATTTGTCCGTTGAGCGTTGTGTGTGTATGTCGGGAGCAGGCTTTAGTTGTGTGTGTATGTTGGGAGAGGGTTATAGATTTGTCCAGTTGAGGGTTGTGTGTTAACGTGGGAGAGGGTTATAGATTTGTCCAGTTGAGGGTTATGTGTTAACGTGAGAGAGGGTTATATATTTGTCCGTTGAGCGTTGTGTGTGTATGTCGGGAGCAGGCTTTAGTTGTGTGTGTATGTTGGGAGAGGGTTATAGATTTGTCCAGTTGAGGGTTGTGTATAAATGTGGAAGAGGGTTATAGATTTGTCCAGTTGAGGGTTGTGTGTTAACGTGGGAGAGGGTTATAGATTTGTCCAGTTGAGGGTTGTGTGTTAACGTGGGAGAGGGTTATAGATTTGTCCGTTGAGGGTTGTGTGTGTATGTCGGGAGCAGGCTTTAGTCAATTTGCAGGAGTTTTGTCTCACAGACTGGACTACTGATACTTATTTTTTGTAGGACTCCCTGCTTATGAGAAAAACTCCTGCAACTTATACAGAGCACCACAACATTTCTAAGTTCTCCCATATTAACTCACTACTCAGCACACTCCACTGGCTTCCAAATGTGTATCCACTACAAAATGGTGGTGCTTGCCTATGGAACAGCAAGGGGAAAGGCCTATTCTAACCTTCAGACATTGCTCAAACAATACACCCCTAGCTGAGATTTTTGCTTTCCCACCTCTATATATGCATGTGTAAATATAGTCATGAAGTAAGAACCCCTCCTGGAAGGTTGTCTTTTCATTTTACACAATTGAACACATGGATATCTGAGCTAAATAGCTAATCACAATCATTGATAAAGGTAACCCAATTTAATAACTAACACAAAACAAATTACAACAAACTTTGAAAACATTAATGCAATTCAAACAGAAATGCAACTTACGTATTCAGAAAAAGGTTTGTGCACCCCTACCTGTACCATAATATTAAATGGCTAAAATTAGAATCAGGGGCACCAAGACAGGTGCACCAAAACTTCAGATTAAAACATCTTAATTGAGTAACTTTGGAGGATCCAGCCTTCCATAAAGATTAAAAACCTGGTCTGGTTTAATATTAAACATTTAGGTTTGTGGTAACACATCATGCCAAGATCTAAAGACACATCTGAAGCCCTCAGAGGATATACATTTCGAGCCGCATGATTCTGGTAGGGGTTACAAAGCCATTTCCAAGCAATTCAAAATACATAATTCCACGGTCCCATGAATCATCTACAAATGGAGAAAGTTCCAGACAACTGGTAATCTACATACAGTAGGACAGGTCACCACATTTTTCCTAAGAGCTGACTGAAAGATGCTCATAGAAGTCTCTAAAAACCACAAGGTTACATCAAGGAATCTACAGGACTCTCTTGCCATAATCCATCCAAGAGTATGAGTCAACTGTCAGAATACAGAAAAAGATTGCACAAACTTGGCCTAAATGGGAGATCGGGAAGGAAGAAGCCACTGAACAACTGAAACAATGTTCTCTGGACAAATGAGTCAAAGGTGGAGATGTTTGATCAAAATGCAAAGAATCGTGGTTGGCATAAGCAAAATACTGCCTTTGAACAAAAGAACCTCATACCGACCAGAAAGAATGGAGGCATTGGCATTATGGTTTGAAGATGATTTGCTGCATCAGAGCCTGGTCAACTTGCCATCTTTGAGTTAAGCATAAATTCTTTATTTTATCAGATAATTATTGAGGAGAATGATCCAAAACACACAAGTAAAGCCACAACTGAATGGCTCAATAAAGAAGAAATGGAGGGTTATGGAATGGCCAAGTCAAAGCCCAGATCTCAATCCTATTGAAAATCTGTGGGGGGACTTGAGGCGGCCTGTACATGCAAGAATGCTGTTGATCATGACACTATTGAAGCACTACTATAAAGAATAGTGGGTAAAATGCCTCCCAATTGATGTAAGAGACTGATATATACTTACAGGAAATGGCTACATGTTGTTTCAGCCAAATTGGGTCACATCAGCTATTGAAGCTAAGGCTGTACTTACTTACTTTGCATAATAAAATGGCATTTCTGTCGATGTTTGATGAATAAATGAGTACATCATCTTTTAGTTTCAGTTGTTAAATTAGGCTTTCTTTATCTGTCAATATTGTAAATATTACATATCCATATGTCTGAGTAGGTAAAAAATAATTTTTGTACTTCTCACATGACAGTAAATTTTGTGTGTTCTCTCCATATTTTGTTTATTACTTGCAGATGTCTAATTTTGCCTGAGAACTGACATGATATGGTTGGCACACATGCACACACACACAAATGCACACACACACACCTGGGTTGTATTCTTTCCTTGTGTCTGCTATACGATGTCAATTTGAGACACCTTGATTCTGAGCACCTAAATGTCAAGAGGGTAATAACAGAGAGAGATGAGAGGGATGAAGAGGGAGATAAAGACAGGGAGGGAGGAATTGAAAGTGGATGTAGGACCAGCATTTTCTGGAGCTTCTCTACATTCTGGTTCCTGCTCAATAGCCCGAGATATTAGGCCAAATACAGGTAGGCTGGACTACAGTTTCCAAACAACATTAGGGGTTTAAATTATTTCACAGTTCGAAAAAACACCTTACTCAGAACTGATCTAAATGCATATCCCAATGAAATTAAACTGATTGAGATCAAATAGTTAGGATGCAGAACTCTGTGGTGCTTTAATGTTTTACTTAGTATTATCATTCATTTGGTGATTGAATGCGGTGGTGTTTTTTATCTTACAGTAAGGCCTATGTGCAATATAATTATTTAATAAAAGGATATTTCAGACGCTGTGTGCAGAATGTGATCCACATACGCTGATGCGCTGATCTTTGGGTCTAAAGACAGAATGAAGACTAAAGTCAGATAAGATAAGCAGCCAGGTCATAGAAAGAAGGAACACAGTCAATAGATCAAAATATTTTATTTTATAAATACCTTTTTACATCAGCAGTTGTCACAAAGGGCTCATACAGACAGATAGTCTAAAACCCCAAAGTGAAAGCGAAAAAAAGAATTGATGTTTAGTGGCATCAATTCTTGGAATCAAGGAAGAAACCTAGAAAGGATTTGGACTCTGAGGGGTGGCCAGTCTTATTCTGCCTGTGCCGGGTATAGGGTAGAATACCTTTTTGCTCATCACTGTAGTTATATGTTCAGGTGACCAGCAGGTCAATAAAGTTGTAAAATGGTGTGTGAGTCTTTAGGCAGAATCCAGATCAGCAACCCAACCAGGTGGCCTGTGGGAATTGAGAGCAGGAGTCGTCAGGTTGAAACAAAATCAGCAACAGAACTATATGGACTTCGGACAGACACGGCTAGAAGCTGTCAACAAAGGGAAAAAGTGGGAAAAAGTAAAAAGGGAAAAAGTGGGAACTGAGAATGGGGAGGGGCCCCAACATCACACAACACCTTGAGACATAGACGAGTATTGCTTACAGATTTCTCTCCCAGAGGGATCTTTGTATTTCGCTGTTGCTTGTGTAAATTTTGATTTAGCCACTGGTTATATTGAGAAAAAAGACAGCGAGAAGCATCCTGTATGGAATGTATTAAGAAGGCAGTGTGTTCCACTGTCAGCTCAGTGTTCATTTCAACTGCTAAGTCATTAAGGGAGCAATTAACTACAAGGGGATGCAAACATGTAAAGGAGACACTTGCATTCAGTATACAGACAAAAATAGACAGACACACACCCACATCCCTGCATAGTGAGATGCAGCTACAGCCATCTTTGAGAGCGTGCATAAGTCTTTTATCCTCAGAGAGCCCACGGCCTGTGTAAAATACATTTACTATGTTAATAAAAATGTCTAATCATCTTCCCACCATTATAATGATCAGTGGTCTGCCCCGGGTACAGTGGCTGAAGAACGGCTGTACCCCTTCCTTCACCTCAGCCTTCTTTGCAAAGACAGGAAGATATCCGTTTTTGCAAACCTGTTTTGTAGACGTTTTTACCCGTATTTTCCATGTAAATATTTTTTTAAACTGAACACATTCACATATTTCAGAAAATGGGAGCAATTATTGTTAATTGACATGTACTTAGAGATAGAACAACATATTTATCATCTTTCTTGCTCTGGGATATGAGCAATGTTTTCGTTACTGGTCAGATGCTCTAACCACTAGGCTGCTCTGCCACCCCCACAGAGTGCACCACATTATTCTCCCTCTCTCAGCAGGTCCTTATTCACTCCCCTACCCCTTCACTTGGCCCAGCAAGGCATTAGAAACATGGTCAAATCTGCCCTGACAATACCTTTGTCTTTGAAACTTTCTGTGCCTCACCCAACATTCAAAATCTTACTAACTTGCATCCTGATGTTTGTCATTAACACATCATCACAATGTACATTTGTCACGCTTTTCGTCACTGGACCTATAATTAATCTTAGTAATTTCTCTCTTTTGATCGTACTGAGTTCCTTTTGATGCATGAAAATGTGTTCCCTGCACAGCCTTGTGGAGGAAGTCAGAGCCGCTAAGATCTTTAGCAGAGCCTGCAGACAAATATTCTCAGGATGAAGGTCATGGTTGCAGAAAATATAGTGATGCAGTCTGGAGGCATGTGAATGTGAAGTTATTGGGAGAGAAAATGGTTTGGGTTAGGATATGGAGAAATGTTGGTTCTTCCTGTGCCCCTTTATGTTTGTTTGTGTGTGTTATTGTATACTGGTTGTAAATAGCATAATTTTAAGCAAATTTTGAAGTAATTTTATAAAGTGAAATATCAATAAATGAAATGGGATTATATTTACGTATATAATTGTTGTACTGGTCTTTTGTCTCTTGTTCCCTACTTCACTATGCCTGCTCAACCCAGAGCTCTAAATGACCGGTCACATATTCCAGCCTGTGACAAATACTCAATGATGTAACAATCAGAAAAGTCAGTGTTACTGTAGAAGGAAGAAAGCCAGTAAATATAAATTGCAAGCATTAGTTAAAAAAAATGCAGTCGTGGGGGAAGTGTGTGTGTGTGTGTGTGTG
>JACXGI010011702.1:0-24385 GCA_016801175.1 Esox masquinongy | reverse complement strand
GGGGGGGGGGGGGGACTCCACCCTACACATCTCAATCTCCCTCCCCCAATCACCCCCTCAACTCAGGGCCTCCTTCCTCTCCCCCCTCAGGAGCAGCAGAGCACAGACCAGAACACGCTGCGGGCCTACGATGCATCTCTGATGCTGCCCCTGCTCCAGACCCCGGTGAGGACGGTTCTGGATGGGGTGGACGTGGGCCGGGGCTATGGCCCGGTGCCGGGTGACGACCGCAGGCACTTTGAGATCAGCACCGTCGCCGTGGACGTTTGGCACATCCTGGAGTTCGACTACAGGTGGGTGTGTCGGGGCGTGGCCCTGGAGCGAATGGCTCCTCTGTTCACTACCTAAGCGTACTACTTTGACCAGAACCCATAAGGCTCTGTGTGGGAAACGGGGTGCCATTTAGGATGCATACTGTCCTGTAATGGGGTCGGGATCAAGGAACTAAAGTATCATCTATATCCAACAGCCGGCTGCCCAAGCAGAGTATTGGCCAGTTCCATGAGGGAGACACCTATGTGGTGAAATGGAAGTACATGGTGAGCACCGCAGGTTAGTGTCCGGCCGCTGATCTCCATAACCGTACACTGTCCCTACTCTCTCTCTCCCTCTCTTTGTCTGTCTCGCTGTCCGTGTTGCTCCATTTCCGTTTTTTAGTTTTTCATTCTGTTCATTTATTTATTTTTTTGCTACCATCCCTCATTCGCTGTCCTGCTTATCCCTTCCCTGCTACCCCGTCAACATGCCTAAAGCGGTGCAGATGTATCATATCAGGAGTTTGAGGGGATTATTAAGCTGGAGCCCTGTGGTGCTCTGAGACTAAGCCAAACCGCTTAATGGAAACACACAGCTACTCTGTCGTAACGCCACATAAAGCAGTTACCCGCCCATCGCCCGCCGTATGTTATGGTAATAATTAACCTTTACATAAACTGTTGGATCGCGCCAAGCTGGCCTTTCACTGTGCTGACAAACAGTAATCCATATCACTTCTGGTGGGAGGGCTGATCCCGGGGTTAGAAGCTGTATGGATAAATACTGTGTTGTTGACTGTAAGTATTGTCAACGTGCTTCTGTGCAGGAGAGGATAGGTGATATATTCATAGAGGATCATCTCTTTACATTGTACACTGGTACAGGCGCACCGACAGGAAATGCCGCACAACCTGCTGTTAAGTTGGAAGACAAAACAGTCCTTAAGTGCAGATTAAGGATATCAAGGATTTTGTTTTGAGGAATTATCCAAGATCCCCCATAATATACCCCTCAGCTCAAACATGGTGTTTTTGAACCGCTGCTTTTCAGAAAAATGCGAAGTGCTTTTATTTTCTTATAGTTGGTGTATTGAACGGTATTAAAACCAGAACAAAATTAAAACCAGAACAAAAATTTTTAAAAAGATTATTTGTTAAACAATCTGTTTTAGACTGATGGTGTTCTAAAGAAATGTTTAGAGTGGTTGAGTCCATGTCTTTGTCTGTTGATCCTGTTTAGAGTGGTTGAATCCATGTCTCTGTCTGTTGATCCTGTTTAGAGTGGTTGAATCCATGTCTCTGTCTGGTGATCCTGTTTAGAGTGGTTGAATCCATGTCTCTGTCTGTTGATCCTAGTTGGGAGGAGGCACAATCCGGATATTTTGAGGAGTGCAGGAGCTGGGAAGGAGAAATGTGCCTACTTCTTCTGGCAGGGACGTAACTCTACGGTCAGCGAGAAGGGAACGTCAGCTCTGATGACTGTTGAACTGGACGAGGAGAGAGGGGCACAGGTGTGTGTGTGCGTGCGTGTGCGTGCGTGTGCGTGCGTGTGCGTGCGTGTGCGTGCGTGCGTGTGCGTGCGTGTGTGTGCGTGTGTGTGCGTGTGCGTGCGTGTGTGTATGTTCCTCCCCAGAGAGATTTGCCCAGTCCTCATTTTAACAAGAAGCATTATCTCAGATGGTGTAAAGTTTAGAATTAGGCTTAGGTTAAAGTAAGGCTTAAAGGTTAGGTCACCAAGGTTAAATTTAGGTTAAAGGTTAGATTTAGGGTTAGGTAAAAGTTTTTTTTTTATTATTTGTCTGTGTGCGCGTGTGCGCGTGTGCGCATAACCACACTCTGCTCTCTCAGGTCCAGGTCCAGCAGGGGAAGGAGCCTCCGTGTTTCCTGCAGTGTTTCGTGGGAGGGATGGTGGTCCACGCAGGGAAGAGGGAGGAAGAGGAGGAAAACTTCCAAAGTAAACACTCATCTACTTTCACAGCTTTCCCTAATCACATGCTTTTTGGTTTTCTCTGTCAGGGAAAGATTGCTATCTTTCTGCACTGTCCTATCAGCAATGACATAGGGGCATGGAGTTTGAGCGCTACAAGGTCATAAGTGCCAGCCATGTCAATTCCAGTGTTTCTGAATCAGCCGGCCGTCTTTGAGATGAGATGGAACGGGCTGTTAGCAATGTGACGGTTTAGCCGTCCATTCAGCATAGACAGCTCGTCTGACCTTTAACCCCCCCCCAGATGAATGGCGGCTATACTGTGTGCGCGGGGAGGTTCGCGTGGAGGGCCACCTGCTGGAGGTCGCCTGCCACTGCAGCAGCCTGCGTTCCCGGACCTCCATGGTCCTGCTCAGCGTCTCCAAGGCAACCATGTACCTGTGGCACGGCTGCAAGTCCCAGCTCCACACCCGCAACGTGGGACGGACCACCGCCAACAAGATCAAAGAACAGTGAGTGAGACGGTCGCGAAAGCCTTCCATTGGGGGTTTCGGGTCATTTTTCATCCGGAGGTGTTCAGGAGGCTTAATCAGCATCCCGGATGATCGTAGGGTCAGGGTCAAGAGTCGATGCGTCGCACTGTAGGTGTTAGGAAGTGTTGACTGTTTGAAAGGGTTGAGGGTTAGCAACGATGTTAAGTGTTAGTTCCAGTTTTGCCAACAGGGTTAAGTGTTTGTACTGGTGTAATGAACGTACCATAACGCCTGGGTCTGTGTATTCAGGTGTCCGTTGGAGGCGGGGCTGCACAGCAGCAGTAAGGTGACCATCCATGAATGCGACGAGGGCGCGGAGCCTGTAGGATTCTGGGAAGCCCTGGGGAGGAGAGATAGGAAGGCCTACGACTGCATGCTGCAAGGTGAGTGGGTGGGTGAGTGATTGTGTTAGAGCGGTTAGTGAGCCAAGTACATAACATTAAATCCTTCCACTGCCCGACCCTTATCATGGCGATCTACGGTCTAGTAAGTATTTTCTCCAACCTTGATTCTAATAATTATCTGGATAAATACCTAAATCCGGTTAGTCAAAACTGGGGTAGGAGAGAACCTACAGGATAGTCAGTGTCCAGGCACAGGTTTGGACAGGCACAGGTTTGGACAGGCTGGACTAACCATTTGAACAGCTGTCATTCTGTGCACTCTTGATTGGTGTCTGCTAAGAATTACAAATAAAAGGAACACTCAATTGTGTTGTGATCTGATGACATTTGACCTTTCACCCCAGATCCGGGAAAGTTCAACTTCACCCCTCGTCTCTACCATCTGAGCAGCACTTCGGGAGAGTTTGTTGCCGTTGAGTTCTTGTACCCAGCTAGGGTAGTGGATGAGGTCAACTCTCTGCCCTTCCTACAAGAGGACCTGTATGCTGCCTCACAACCAGGTATTGTGGGACACTAAGGTAACAACTCTTGCCGCGCAACTAAAAAAAGGATTGGTCATTACAGTCCACATAGGGTTAACCCCTGTCTGCGGGTCACTTCCTGTTTCTGTATACCCAGCTATTGACTTCACTTCCTCTTCCTGTAGCCCTTTTCCTGGTGGACAACCACCACGAGGTGTACCTGTGGCAGGGCTGGTGGCCCCAGGACAGCGAGACCCCCGGCTCGGCCCGTATCCGCTGGGACGCGGACAGGAAGTGTGCCATGGAGACGGTGCTGCAGTACTGTAGAGGTACCACTGGATTTGACAGTCGATAGGGTATCTTCACCTTGAGGTGGATGTTTCATCGAACTGCGTTTACCATTGAGTTTCTCTTTTTTTGTACATAGGGTATAGGACCTTGAATAATACCATGAGCTCTCTGATGGTAGCTCTAATGCTTTATTCCTTAAATGTCAGAGGAGCACTTCGGCAGGATGGCTTGTGAGGTTTCAATATATCATCAAAAGGTGAAGGAAATGTTTTATTTATACCCGCCGTTACGTTGGCTACTCCCCTCAGAGAAAAACCAAAAGAAGCCTCCCAAGTCGTACCTCATCCATGCGGGACTTGAACCTCTAACTTTCACCAACATGTTCCCCTGCTGGGATCACAGAGAGGACATCGCTGAGATCACTGAGAGGGTGGGTCACCGAGCACTAGCCTTCTGGTCATCAAATACCTAGAACACCAAACACATCCCTGTCATCCACCTTCAATAAACATATCATACCACACACATCTCTCTCATCCACCTTCTATTAAACATATCACACCACACACCTCTCTCATCCACCTTCAATTAAACATATCACACCACACGCATCCCTCTCATCCACCTTCAATTAAACATATTACGCCACACACATCCCTGTCATCCACCTTCAATAAAAATATCACGCCACACACATCACTGTCATCTACCTTCAATAAAAATATCATGCCACACACATCCCTGTCATCTACGTTCAATAAAAATATCACGCCACACACATCACTGTCATCTACCTTCAATAAAAATATCATGCCACACACATCCCTGTCATCTACGTTCAATAAAAATATCATGCCACACACATCACTGTCATCTACCTTCAATAAAAATATCATGCCACACACATCCCTGTCATCCACCTTCAATAAACATATTACACCACACACTTTCCCGTCATCCACCTTCAATAAACCTTAACAACTAATACCTTGTCCACTTTAAATACAACTATCTGTTCCGGGCCTACCTGAGGGCTACTGTCATCTTAAATGGTGGTGATAGGATTGGTTTGGGAAGTGTGTATGCTGACCATGACATGGCATTGATATCCTGGGTCCCAGGAAGCGGAGGTTTGTAACCAGATCATCCTGGTTGAGGATGTGTTGGCCAGGCTGTGTAAGACCACCTACCCCCTGGAGGACCTGTTGGCGCGGCCCCTGCCTGAGGGAGTGGACCCACTACGCCTGGAGATCTACCTAGATAATGAGGACTTTGAGGTGAGGCTCCGCCAAACCAATTTATTAACTCCAACTCAATACTTTTTATAGGTTTATCCACTTACATGATGTGTGTGTTTTTGAGTCTGTGTTTTTGAGTGTTTGAGTGCGTGTCCTCGAATTGCATTAGTGAGAATCGATTTAAGTTTTCCACTTTTTTAATAGTGCTTTTAGTCCAGTCCTCACCTACACAATTAAAAAAAATAAAACATTTTAGACTTGTGATTGTGTTTACAGTTATGGGCCGAGATGTGGAGGAAATAGTGTAAGGACAATACTTTTTCAATCCTCACTTTCATAGCAATTGCGGGTGTGGTTGGTTATGTCAGTAATTGACCAGAGATCAGAATGGAACACTGTAAAATGGTTGTCATGGAAGACAAGTTTGAAACCATTCTTCTGACCATGCCTTCTCTAAATTCCATTAAAGAATCACAGTTTCAGTCCTCTAGAACTTCTTGTTGTGTTTTAATGTAAATGTCTTCCCTAGGCCTTCATCCGTCTCTCTGTCTAACTTTCATCATGTTTTTAACTTCTCACTCCACATTCCAGGGTTTAGGGGTTTATGGAAAGGTGAGTTCTTTGACTTGAGAGCACAGCCGGCCCCAGACACACACATACCGCATCTTTTGACCACAGCATCCTTTGACCGTTGAACTACATCACCCATAATCCTGTGTGCCGCTTTCTGTTAAACCTCACTGTGTGTGTGGAACAACAAACTCTCACTCTGATCCGCTCTTGCATGGTTTGGTCCGTTTCCAATGAAAATAAGTGGTATGGCTTTTCAGTACTCGATGCTGCTGGACTGGACAACTGACCCTTTGTGACCTCGAGTTTACTTTTGATTTTGCAGCTAATGCGGAAGTGATCTCACGTGTTTTTGTAATAATGGTGGTTTGGGTGTTCATTTGTGTAATGTCAATGTGTTGTTCCCCAACCCGCAGAAAGCACTGGAGATGTCAAAGGAGGAGTATGAGATGTTGCCTGGTTGGAAGCAGGTGAACGTGAAGAAAGCCAAAGGATTGTTTTAGAATGTCAGACGGAACGACCGACCACAGCACGACTGGGCAGGTGCATTGTGGTCCAGTTGGATAGGGAACTCGCCACGGAGAGGTCTTTAGTTACTTAACCCTTTCAACTCCGGACTGGAGATGGCTTGGGAACAAACACTTCCGAGTACCCTAGGATGGATGGATGGATGGAGGGGAGCAGGAAAAGGAGATGGGAAGGATTAGGAAAGATGTGCCGGCATCTTGTGTTTTTGTTTTTCCTTTGTTTTTTTGGTTTTCTGTTTTGTTTTTGTAATTGTATAAATAAATGTTGTCCAGAGGTGTATAAGTGAATGGAATATTGAGTGGATGGCTTTTAAAATTTTGTGTGTGTGTATGTATGTGTGTGCGTGCGTGCGTGCCTTACAGTCTATCACACAGCAGTCTGTCAGTCGGTCTTATAGCTGGACTGGTACTCTGCTTGCCCCATCCCTACCAGAACCTCTCTGTGAGCTGTTCTTTTGTGTTACAAGAAAGTATTTATATTTATACCTCCTACATAATAGGAATGAAATGCCTTTTGAGTATTCAGTCTTTGAGAAAAGAAATGAAATAAATTGTCTCGTTATTCATGTTGGGGTTGTCATGTTGATAAGTAGTTGAACAATAACACCCTTTCCCCAGAGGCTGTACCTGTCGCCATCTTATTAAAGAAATCGCCAGTCCAGTGTGTTCTGATGTCTGTTATAAATGCCCAGATTAAATGTAATTGTTGTATTTTACTGGCTTGAATTTACAGAAATAGAAAGAAATGAAAAGAATCCTTCTACAGTATACAAATTCAGCATTGTATAGTGCCTTGCTTCTATGTACAGTTTATATGCAAAAAAGATACTTGTCTGCGTTTTAAAGACACTTTGTGATATTAGAGAAATAAACACTGAAAGTAAATTTGAATGTTTATTCTTATTTGGTTAAACTTTGTCTCAATGTCTGCATCCTAAATGACAACTTCCCTGTATACTTCCACGCACAGCTGTTTAAACCTTTTGGCCCTGCATCAGCCCAGTATGCTCAATAGTAGCAATAGGAGACCAACTTCTTGTTTAATTGATTACTTTTCTTTTCAGCTTCTACAACCTTGTTTCCAAAAACAAATTGGGCTACTGTGTAAAATGCTAATAAAAACAGAATGTAATGATGCGCAAATCATTTCTCTACATTTAATTTAATATAGTACAAAGACAACATATTGAATGTTGAAACTGAGAAATTGTTGTTTATGGAGAAATACACCAATCAGCCATAACATTATGACCACCTGCCTAATATTGTGTAGGTCCCCCTTTTGCCGCCAAAACAGCCCTGACCCGTCAAGGCATGGACTCCACTAGACCTCTGAATGTGTGCTGTGGTATCTGGCGCCAAGACGTTAGCAGCAGATCCTTTAAGTCCTGTAAGTTGCGAGGTGGGGCCTCCATGGATCGGACTTGTTTGTCCAGCACATCCCACAGATGCTCGATTGGATTGAAATCTGGGGAATTTGGTGGCCAAGTCAACACCTTGAACTCGTTGTGTTCCTCAAACCATTCCTGGACCATTTTTGCTTTGTGGCAGGGCGCATTATCCTGCTGAAAGAGGCCAATGCCATCAGGGAATACTGTTGCCATGAAAGGGTGCACATGGTGCACAACAATGCTAAGGTAGGTGGTACGTGTCAAAGTAACATCCACATAAATGGCAGGACCCAAGGTTTCCCAGCAGAACATTTCCCAAAACATCACACTGCCTCCGCTGGCTTGCCCCCTTCCCATAGTGCATCCTGGTGCCATGTGTTCTTCAGGTAAGTGACGCGAACACACCCGGCCATCCACGTGATGTAAAAGGCAACGTGTTTCATTAGACCAGACCACCGTCTTCCATTGCTCCGTGGTCCAGTTCTGATGCTCATGTGTCCATTGTAGGTGCTTTCGGCAGTGGACGGGTCAGCAGGGCACCCTGACTGGTCTGGGGCTACGCAGCTCCATACGCAACAAACTAATGCACCGTGCTCTGACACCTATCAGTACCAGCATTAACTTTTCTAGCTATTTGAGCTACAGTAGCTCGTCTGTTGGATCGGACCACACAGGCCAGCCTTTGCTCCCCACGTGCATAAATGAGCCTTTGCCGCCCATTGTTGCCGTTTCACAGTTTTTCCTTCCTTGGACCACTTTTGATAGGTACTGACCACTGCAGATCAGGAACACCCCACAAGGGCTGCAGTTTTGGAGATGCTTTGACCCAGTTGTCTAGCCATCACAATTTGGCCCTTGTCAAAGTTGCTCAGATCTACTGCAAAAAATAAATGGCTTATCAAGTATATTTATCTTATTTTCAGGTTAAAAACCCTACCATCCTTAAAATGTGGTATATTTTTCTTAACAAGCTAGATTATACCGCTTGTTTTTAGAAAATATGCATTGAATATCGTGTAATGTTTCTTGTTCCATTGGCAGATTATTTCACTCATTTCAAGCAAATCTCAAATATAGTTAAATTGTCTTGTTCCATTGGCAACATTTTTTGCAGTGTCCTTACGCTTGCCCATTTTTCCTGCTTCTAACACAACTCTGTGGACAGAATGTTCACTTGCTGTCTAATATATCCCACCCACTGACAGGTGCCATGATAACGAGATTATCAGTGTTATTCACTTCACCTGTTAGTGGTCATGTTATGGCTGCTCACTGTACCTATTTTTAATTTGATGCCAGCAACACATTTTAAAAAAGTTGGGACAGGGGCATGTTTACCACTGTGTTTTATCACCTCTTCTTTTAACAATACTCTGTAAGCATTTGGGAACCAAGGAGACCAATTGTTGTAGTTTTGAAAGTGAAATGTTTTCCCAATCTTGCTTGATATAGGATTGCAGCTGCTCGACAGTTGCAATCTGTCTTTGTCATATTTTTTGTTTCATAATGCATCACATTTTCAGTGGGTGACAGGTCTGTACTGCAGGCAGACCAGTTTAGCACCTGGACTCTTTTACTGTGGAGCCATGCTTTTGTAATATGTGCAGAATGTGGTTTGGCATTGTCTTGCTGAAGGTCGCAAGGCCTGCCCTGAAAAGGATAAAGTCTGGATGGCAGCATATTTTGCTCCAAAACCTGTATATATTGTTCCTTAATGGTACCTTTCACAGATGTGCAAGTCACCCATGCCTTGTACACTAATGCACCCCCATACCATCACCGATGCTTGCTTTTGAACTGTATGCTGATAAGACGGATGGTCCCTCTCCTCTTTAATCCGGAAGACACAGAGTCCATGATTCACAAAAATCATTTCAAATTTTGAATTGTCAGACCACAGGACAGTTTTCCACTTCACATAAGTCCATCTTAAATGAGCTTGGGCCCAGGGAAGGCGGTAGCGGTTCTGGATCTTTTTTCTGTATGGCTTCTTCTTTGCATGGTAGTTTTAACTTGCATTTGTGGATGCAGCGAAGTTCTGTGTTCACAGACAATGGTTTTTAGAAGTGTTCCCAAGCCCATGCAGTGATTTCCACTACAGAATCGTGGCTGTTTTTAATGCAGTGCCTTCTGACGGCCTGAGGATCACAGCCATCCAATATTGGTTTTCAGCCTTGTCCCTTGCGTGCAGAGATTTCTCCGGAATCTCTGAATCTTTTAAGGATGTTATGTACTGTAGATGATGAGATCCCCAAACTCTTTGCAATTTTACGTTGAGAAACGTAATTCTTAAATTGTGCATTATTTGCCCGTGCAGTCATTCACAGAGTTGTGAACCCCTCCCCATCCTCACTTCTGACAGACCCATCCTCTCTGGCGTGATCTTTTAATATCCAATCATGTTACTGGCCTGTTGCCAATTGACCTAATTAGTTGTGTTATATTCCACCAGGTTTAGTTTTTTAGAATTACACGTTTCCAGTCTACTTGTGCCTCAAGTTTTTGAAATGTGTTGCTGGCCTCAAAATCCAAGTAGGCATGTATTTTCCAAGAAACAATAATGTTTCTCACTTTCAACATTTGATATGTTTTCTTGGTATCTTTTTCTATTGAATATAGGGTTTAAATGATTTGCACATCATTGCATTCTGTTTCTTTACATTTTACCCAGCGTCCCAACATTTTTGGAAACGGGGTTGTATACCAACCTTAAAAATGGAAGAGAAATGTAAGTCTGGTATGTTTATGTTGAGGAATATGTATGTTCCAAACAGCTCATACCAGATCCAAGTCCATCTTAGTTTGTCCAGGTGGGAAAAACATCTATAATGGTTTGAAAACCAGTCACACGGGGCAGTGGTTTGTGACATTAGTTATTCATCTAGTCCAGGCTTGGCCCACTCTTTCTGTAGATGTACTGTCCTGAAGATTTTCTCTCCTACCCCATTTATGACTAACCTAATTTAAATTTTCATCTGGCCAATTATTAGAGTCTGGGTGTGCTAGATTAGCTTTGGAGAGGGAACCCTCCGGTCAGTAGCTGAATACAGTTTGGACAGCCCTGGGCTAGTTACTTCCTGTGTTGTGGTTTCTACTCGTGCCACTTTCCATATTTTTACTTCATGCTCTGAACATAACTAACCCTAACCATCCTTATTAAGGTCCCATTCAGTTCTCATCCTTGCACAGGGTCCAAACAAAGTTGAAAAGGTCACCCATAGACGTTTATATCCCTTTTTAAAACTTTGAATTCTGAACGTCATAGTGGTGTTGATTTATCTGTTATTCATTGTGTTGGATATGTTGTTGCACAGTTCCTCCAACAGAGGGCGCCTAAAGACCGCCAGTAAGGTCTGTTCTTATCAGGCATCACAGAGTGGAAATTCCTGAATTTAACAGATGTGTAGAAGCTATAAGATCGCCTTAATCTCATTTCCTTGACCACTTGTGTCCTCTCCCTCACCTCCTCAAACCCCACTAGATAAGAATGTCCATGGAGGTGAGGAAAGGGTCCCGACAAATCACGGAATAGAGATTCACCCTTTTGGTTACTGTTAGTCATAGGAGCCACGTCAGGCAGCTGCATGAGTCAAATCATGTTGTGCCCACCTTACTAATGGAGTTACTGGCTAAAGTTCTGACTAACCCAACCGCATTTTTTAGTCTGATGTAATAAATACTGTTATTATGCATCAAGTGAAATGTCCGCCTGGAACAGTTGTCATCGGTCTGTGGCTCACAACGCAGGCAACCAGACTAGAGGCCGTGCCTCTGAATGTCATCACGCAGCCTTTGCAGTCATTACCTGTCTCAAGGCTCTGCTTATGCAGTCGCACATGCTCACACACACAGTTTCCGATCCACTGGCCTGTGAGTGCCCAATATGCCGAGGGATTTTAATGGATACGTTTAAATGGCTTTTAAAGGTCAGACACTTGTGTGGCCGGCGCTCCCCTCCCCTGCTCTAATGGCAGTAAGCGTGTGTGTTTTAAAAGCTAACCGCTATGTAGAAACGCTTCCTCCCTGTTTAGTGAGGTCAGTGGTAATGAATATTAATACAATAGCTAAATGGAAGAAAACAATAGCAAAGCTTCTTTCCATTTAAGATCTGACCTATCATATTCACCATCCTGTCTGTCTGGGTCGGTGTTTCCATCTGTCCGCCTGGCTGCCTGATCGAAAAACTACGAGGGCCAATTGGATTAAGTTTGGTGCAATAAAAGGAACGATCTACCGCGCCAGCTGTTATTGTAGCTGGCTCAATTCTGCTTAATGTGATCCCAACACTATTCTGTGCATTGTGGATCTGACACTGATATTCTCATTGTGCATCCAGAACTATTCTGTCCATTCTGGATCCAATACTGTTCTGTTCGGTTCATTTTGGATCCAACACTTTTCTGTTCTGCTCATTTTGGATTTTGGAACACTGCTCTGTTGTGTTATTTGTGAGAGCATGCCATTATTTCTTTTCAACATCACACTACCCTTCAGTTCTCTGTTGCTCTGAGCACCTCTGAGGTCTTCTCTCTGCATGCAGGAAGGCCGTTTACTAACAGCGTTATATATTATATATATGTGTGTGTGGGGGGGCAAATCTCTGGTCTGTAGCAGCCCCAAATCTCTGGTCTGTTTTTCCAGGGCTTTGATACTCTGCGTGTCACTCCTCCCACTCACTCACACTGCGTTTCTCTCTCTCCTCCTTGTTTCTCCCTTTTTCTGTCTCTCTCCTGTTCATCTCTTTCACTTGACCTCTCCTGTTCATCTCTTTCACTTGAGCTTTCTCTTGTTTGTTTCTTTCACTTGATCTCTCTCTTGTTCGTCTCTTTCACTTGACCTCTCTCCTGTTCATCTCTTTCACTTGATCTCTCTCTTGTTCGTCTCTTTCACTTGACCTCTCTCCTGTTCATCTCTTTCACTTCATCTTTCTCTTGTTTGTCTCTTTCACTTGATCTCTCTCTTGTTCGTCTCTTTCACTTGATCTCTCTCTTGTTCGTCTCTTTCACGTCATCTCTCTCTTGTTCATCTCTTTCACTTCATCTCTCTCCTGTTCATCTCTTCAGCCCCCTGTCCCGCTCCCAACACTCTTCCCTCTCTGTGTACCTGTCTACCATCCATACATACAGAAAGACACAAGAACTGAAGGCGGTCCCTGATGAAGGTAGCGTCTTTGCTCATTCGCCTCACAGCAGGTCTTTTATGCGTGAGTGACTCTGTGTGTGTGTGTCTGTGGGTCTCTATGCTGTTGTTTTTTTTACAGTCTACACTCCTATGCATGAGTGAGTCTTTGTATCATAGCCATGAGTCTGTCTTGGCACCACGTTCAAATCATGTCAACCTGCTCAGAATAAGAGACTGTCTCAGGGTAAGAGCATTGGAGTGAATTATACATCAGACCACTAGAATGGAACAAAACCAAGCACTGCCTGCCACACACGTTACTGTTACATCAAGTTTCTTATCAAAAGGACATTATTCCTAGCTTTTTATTTCATTTCAAGGCCTTTATTTCCGTATCCCGCCCCCCAATCTTTTCACTGGACTAGAAGATTGAATTTATGTAGTCATTTAAGATATGGTTCTGTCTACAACAAGAACTCCCAGAGGATTTCGGGAGAGTTGAGGATTATGGTAGGCTTTCCTTTTGGTCACCTAATGACCGATTTGCTTTTTTCAAGATCCAAATTTGCCAGAGGGAGTCACTAGAGTGCAATGAGGTCAGGAAATCCCTGCTGACCAAGCCTCCCCACTCCCACCAATTTCCATCGGCCATTGTGTGTTCCTGTCAGCCAGTGGCACAATCAAGGCTAGAATCTAGATGGTGGCGGTCAGCGTAGTTTCAGCATCAACTACTTGCAGCTTTGTTAACTCGCCGAAGTGTACCTGCTAGGCTACGTGCTAGGGTTAAAACATCTTACTTTCTTTTCCAATCCAATGATTTGTTTGCAGGATGACACTAATCAGCAGGAAAGATGTATGAAACTGATGATCACTTGTGCACCTTTAAGCTTCTCGATTGGTTATATCGTTAACTGTAAACCGCCGTAAGGTCAGTTTTCTCTGAAAACCTGTACGTTGTAATGAGTCTTTCATAGTGTTTTACGTCCACGATCTCCAGCGCCACACTAGTCCTGACGTGAAAACAGCCACATTAGCTTCATTCTTCTCCCTGTGAGTAACTTCTACAGTATACGGTGTGTGGAACTGACACTATGAACACAGAGTAGTGGATGGTCTGTAGGTTATATAATCACTCTGTTTACCTGGCTGACTCCCAAGCAACATCCTACTCTTTTTAGTCCCCTACAGTTGACCACGACCATAGGGACCCTGGTTAATAGTAGTAGGCTATGTGGGAAATCCTCACCTTAATGTGGGCCAGGTGTCGGTTTGTTATTAATTATTATGTTATGCTTGTGAAATCGGAATATGTGTGACATTTTAAGGCCTAGGTCTTGCTGATCTTGCTGAACATTACTAATACACAAAATGTAAGGGGGGAAAAAACGGCAACCTTGATAGTGCACTTCGTTCCTATAGGCCCTCATCAAAAGTATTGCATTGTAAAGGGAATAGGGTGCCATTTAGGACAGAGGGAACATTTGGCAGGTATCTCCTTAATGCTCTTAACCATCTGTTGTTGCTTAGGCCTTTTCCACGGGAACATAATGTTTATGATAAGTGTTAATTCAACAAACAAGCTTAAGGTGCGAAGTAGCACAGTTGAGGTTTAGCACCTTTTATTTCACTATTACCATTTGGCCTACTGCCTCCTGTCTTTACTCCCTCTCCTCCTCTCGCTTTCCTCCCCTTTCTTCCCTCTCTAATACTTCTCTCTCCATCTCATCCGTCTTTCCAAAATCCATAGAAGGCTTAGCATATATTCTTCCGTGCTTCTGTTTTGCTGTTTGAGTCTCTGTTTATGTTGGGATTATCACTCTCTGGTTAAAAACCTCTTTGAGCCAGAGGGTTTCCTGTCCAGAAACTGAAACTGGGTCCAAAACAGCCCTATAATGTGCGATAGGGCTCTGGTAAACAGTAGTGCACTCTTTAGGGGACAAGGGTGGCATTTGGGACATCAAGAAAAGAAAAGCCACATCAAAGACCCTGAGCTGAAAAGCTGAAATGATTTATGGGAAATAAATGTTGAAAAAGGTCTCTATTTTTTTCCCCTCCTGCCCCAGCTCCTGTCAGTCTTGCAAGCAGAGTGCTGTCCTTATTAACCCAGATTTAGACTATCCTGGAGGAGCCCATAAAAACTGACTGGTTTTACAGGACGTGGACCAAGACTGAACTGGAGCCTCCTGCAGTTGTCTTTGTAACTAACAGCACAGACACTCTATTCCCCGATACATAACAATTTGTTAACTGGGGTTGTGTTACTGCAATTCAATTCAGCCCCCATTTTCATTCAGAGACTGAATTGCAGGCATCCTTGGTTATAACAGTTTGTTCTGTGCTGTAAGACAAGGCGGACGCGGGCCCTGGGCAGAGACCTGCATCTCAGCACTTACCCAATCAACTCCTTACATGTATTTGCGTGCTTGCGCATGCTTGTGCGTGTGTGTATAAGTTTCCTGCTAAACAACCAAATGATATTGTTGCTCAAACAAATAGGCAAATTACGAAAATATTTCTGACAACCCAAGTGAAAACAGGTGGGTATGAAGAATGGGTTATGAAAGGACCTAATAGGTACCCACAATCAATGCCTACTGTGTCTGTACCAAAAAAGGTTTGCCAAAATAAATACCCACAGCCATTTGTGATGGAGTAAAATAAACAAGGACACATTAAAGTATAGGGTATACAGTTTCAAAAAAAGTAATAAACTAAAATTAACTTATTATAAATAATAAACTTATTTTACAGAATCTCTCGTTCCAGCTCTTTAAATTAGCTGCTCCATCACAGGTGATCAACTGAGTCATGTGTTTTTCTAGGACACTCCTCTAGTGAATAACTAGGCACAACAAATAACACTAACTTTTATGTTACCAAAGTGTTAGGTTATTCAGGTGGTTAAAAAAAGTGCTCTTGTCCCTATCTTCTCTCCTACTTTCTTCTACTCCACCCATTGACCAAAATATTTTGAAAGATGTCTTCATTTCAACATCCTTTCCACAGTGGGATAGTTAACGTCTGGCTGAGAAGAAGAGAGAGAAATTGAGGTAGAATGACAATGTGTTGCCTACGAGATACCTGTGTCTCTGATGGATTTTAAGTTAATGATTAACTATGCCCACCCTTTATAGTTTGCATATCTTTACCAGTGTGAAGCAACTTACGAACTTGACAATAGCCATGTTTTGGTGTGTTTTTAGGGAAGGACTGAAGAGAGTCAGGTACATAATCCGAGACACAGGGAGCAAAACAAAATCACAAAGCTGTGTTACCAAGGAGAGAATGACTCAGTCCCAATCATTCCTCTTCTCTCTCTCTTTTTCTTTCTGTCTTTATTGCTCTCTCTTCCTCCCCCTCCCTTTCACAGCTCATAGCCAAGCAAACTAAAACATTAACCTCGCTGCATGTCCCTGACCAACCATGGTTGTTTATTTTCAAACTGATGCCCATTATTCGGTTCTGTTAGCGGTCCACACACCAGGAGGACTCTGACTCAGTATTTGCTTGCTAAGTGTTGTGGAAAAACACCTCGACGTTTAACATGTTGACCCGGTTTGCCCACAGGTGACAAGCCATCCCCCCCAACACACACACACACACACACACACACACACACACACACACACACATAAACACACACATCGTGGCATGCTAAACAGCTGGTCTCTGTGTGACGCCTAATTAGTCTCTAATAAAGAGGATAACAAGGACGTAACCTCAAAACAGCCGGCTAGTGTCGCCTAAATTGAATTAGCCTGGAAAAAGATGAGCAGCGGGATCATCTGGAATATCACCACGACCTGTTCTTGTCCTTCTAATACAGTGTCTGTAGCTGAGACGAAAACTTCCAATGTCAATATTTGAGGATGGGGGGGACTTATCTCTACTCTGGAATCTACCTTGCCTGTGCCTATTGAGTCTGGCTTTGCTTTTGCCCCTCTTCTTTTCTCTTCTTCCTCTCTTCCCTCCATCCTTGTCACAGAAATCTCCTCCTTTCCCCTTGAAGTAACTGACGTAATAATCTGTGTACATTATACATGAAGCAACACATGAATGTTGTCACAAGTCCACTGAGATGTTTTCTGCATGTTTGTGGTGATGGGATAATTCTCTACGGTCCAAATTCACTGGGTGTTCTGTCACTAATGACCGTTAGACATTAGGGAGCTGCGTGTTTGCCTTCAAAACTAGCATGAGAAACGGTTGATGTTGCTGAGAACATTCTAGAAGTTAGCCAATATTTTTGGCTCGTACCACGGCGCTGCTCTCACCTGTGGTATGTGCTTCTTGATTGCGTCAGGTCAAAAATTTTCCCCCGTAGGTGCAGCCCCCGTTATTCAAGTGTTCCAGGAGCAGCCCTTAGTAGAATTCAGAGGGGGATTTTAGAGGCACGGTTAAATCAACATATGCGTGTGCGTATAATTAAGTGAACCAGCAGTATGACCGTAAATTAGGAGTTCAAATGGTTAATCGATGCATGCTGAGAGAAGTGTAACGTTGCTGAGGGAACCCTCCTACCCAGTTGGTTCAGTCTGAAGAGGGAGGACTGAGACACACTATAAAAGGCTGTCGGACCCTGTCAGCCAGTGTGGGGTGGGTGGCAGGCTGCCATTGGGACTCTGAGGTTTGTCAGACACTTTATGTGCTGCAGTCTGACCACAGTTGGTGTGTGAAAGGGCTTTTCTTCCACGTGTAAATAATGGCCCACTTTGGGGGTTAATGGTAATGAGGTCTCCTGCCTCCTGAAAAACTCCACCCATTTAGAACATTTGTCCACCGTCCTGATAGCCTTATAGCAACACGATTTATTCTCAACCCCGCTGGCCCGAGAGTATAAATAAATAAAAAGGGTGTTAACTCCTACAACCCATAAAAATGATTAAAGTCCTTATTTTGTTGCTAAATCAGTGCCCTCCTCACAAATGAGTGGGATTTTCTTTGCAAACCAGAAATATGTGATATTCCATGAACTCTTCCAGAATGTTTTTTTCTGTGACTATCAGGAAATGAAAACTCAGGTGTGCTTCTACTGTGTATTTCTGGCCAAGACGAAACAAGATATACAGGATTCATATATGGAGAAAATGTTGATTTTTATTTACTTTTACTAGATGAATAGATAATAATATGGATGATAATATGGTTTACTCAGGCTTTAATTCAACCGTCATTAAACAAAGCCATCATGTAGGCCTATTACATTATAATTTATTGCAGATTAAATCATGCACAACAGAGAGCTCTCTGGTAATTTATACTAGTAATACTATGACATAATGACATGTAAATATTGAATCAAGAGATTTCATTTGCACAATGTCAATTTCTATAAAAACTGAGAAGGGAAAAATGTTACAGAAAATTCCTTACCTCATGAAAAACAATAGCTCTAGAAAAGCATACCTAATTTAACATAAATCATCCTTTCTGTTGTCAAAGTGGTGTTTAAACTGTATCAGTATTTTTAGTCATAATTACACAGGTCAAAACAGGCATATGGAATGGAATAATTATTTAAAGAATGATTGTTTTCTCTATCATTAAAAATAATCTCCGGAGTCTTTAGTAGAAGAAGGCAAACCAGGGAGTGAAGCTATTTTGCGGCCAGGATGCATTGCAGGTGTTGGTTAGAAGCTCTTCTAGTACAATGCAGAATGTCATCACTGTTTAGGGAGACCTTACAGAAAGAGGTCTCTGGGGTGCCAGGACTGGAACCCTGGCTAGAGGGTAAACGGTGTCAGAACGCTTCCACTACCCACGGTGCATCACTGTCACACAGTATAATGAGGTTAACCAGTGTGTCAGTTGTTTCCTATGTCCATAAAATACTTTTGGTGGCGGTGCCATTACAGAGAAAATCAGGCGCCCCCACCTAGTCTAACCCCCAGCCCCCCGCCCCCCCGTCTCCTCCTTTTGCCTCACCTTCCCTATTGCTCCATCTCTTTCCCTCTGCTTCCTTCAATCTCTCTTTTTCTCTGCCTCACACGCCCCTACACAGCGGAGGAGAGTGATGAAAGTGTTGTCTGTGTTCACCACAGGGCAGTGTTAGCCCTGAGCCCTCACTATCTAATAAACACACTCTCTCTCTCTCATAGACCGATTGACCCGTTCTCAGCAGGCATGCTAGGAGGACAGACCAGTACCACGCAGGCGACACTGTCCTGTTTAGTCTCTCTAAGAACACACACACACTCCTCTCTCCCTCTCCAGCCTCAGTGAGAACGTGTGAAACTGAATGGTTTTTGCTATAAAACCCAGGTAGCCGACATGGACATGGCCACCGGCTAAATGACGTGGAGAGAAGAGAGGTAGAATAATGCCGCGTAGGCCGTTTGTGTGGCTGACTGGCCGCCAGGCTGATAGCGAGGCTCACGTCCCGAGTGGCATCCTCTCCTTCGCTTAGTGCACTACTTTGGGCCGAGACCCCTGGGGTAGTGCGCTACGGAGAGGACAGGGTGGCGTTTGTGACGTACACCATGTCTCCTAACACAATCCAACACGAATCCCGGCGCTCTGATCTGCCTCTGTAGAAAGACTAGAGGCAGCGCTTCCGGACGAGGCGCAAAAATGCGGCTGTTTCTGTCTCACTCTTTCCTGGCTGCAGAAGTAAAACCCTACGGCTGTTAAGGGCACGCTCTGCTCCCTGGTTGACGGCTCTCACGCGACCCCACAGACAACCCCCCTCCCCAACCGTAAAGTTGTCATCTTCCATCCTCCATTAAAGGAAGGGGATGACTTCGGACAACCAGCTAACCCAGCACACAATAGCACGGTCATTTGTTTATTACCTTTCCCCAAAAGTATCTCATGGATTTAATTAGTTTGCGAGGTCAGGGTGACGCGGACATCACATTTCACCCCGACGGGATGGAACAGAGCGCAGGTCAACACGATCCCTGATCATTTTAAATCGGTTCCACCACAATTAGACCGGGCAGGAGTTTGGGATCGCTCTCTCTCATGTCAGATCTCGGCAGAGCTCAACTCTAGTGTGATTTTGGCTGGTTCCGCCAGAACCCGCCGTCACAGCGGTGCATTTTTACGATGATGGATTCAGTGCGCGCATTGGCGTTGTGATGGAGGATGTAAACCACTGATATTCTCCCACAGCTGTCTGCGTGCATCTGGGTCTGCCGTCGTCTGTGCTTCATGTTGGATAGCACAAGCCTCTCTGTTTGCTTCTAAATGTCAACGGTTCCCAGACCAGGCTTGAACATGTGGCACGAGATGTCTTGCATCTCAAAACATGCAGGGGAAAAAAGGACATCCAGAGAGGTGTTTGGGTTTGACTTTGTAGAAACACGACGATGTGGTTCTATCTGCTCGTTCTTTTACGGGAACACTTGACCCCTGCAATTTGTCACACAGGTCAGCAAACAAATACAGACATCATGAAGCTGTCATATTCACGTGCGGTATCCTGTCACTTTCTCTCAATTACCTGCCTGTCTGCCTGTCTGCCTCTATCTGAGGGTTTGGAACATGCTGTTCTCTTGGTTTACTAAACAGAGAGGGTAGTGGAGGAATGCATTATTAGTTGTTTGTTTCTTGCCTTGTTTTATTCAGCCTCTTTGTAATCATGTTGTTCTGGAAGGTTGACAGAAAAGTGTTTTGCAACTTCTCTCTCCCTCTCCCCTCCTTTTCTCTCTCTCTCCCACCCTCCCCCTATCAGTCCCTCTCTCTTGCTCTCTCTTCTTTGTGAAATGGCTGTTCACAGCCAGAAGTGCTGTTTATAAATGCATTGTGCCCGAAAGATTTCAAAATCAAGTTCAGAGGGGTAGAATAATGACCTGAGGAAAAGAGCTAAACCTGAGCGATAAAAAACTGCCTCTTTTTTTGTGGGGGGGGGGGGTACAGCCTCTTAATCTTACCTTGAAAGCGGACCAGCGATAGAGCTGGGTGTCTCCCTATGGAAAGAATAACAGGACTGACGATTATTTCCATTTCAAAGAACATGCCAAATTACAGAAATGTGTTTTCAATCGCTCTCTTTCACAAGCTGCAACAGATGGATGGAGGCTGGTCGGCCAGTTTGTGTGTGTGCGTGGGACTATGTCTGTGAGCATATCAACCGTGTGTGTGTGTGTGTGCGTGTGTGTGTGCGTGGGACTATGTCTGTGAGCATATCAACCGTGTGTGTGTGTGTGTGTGTGCGTGTGTGTGTGCGTGGGACTATGTCTGTGAGCATATCAACCGTGTGTGTGTGTGTGTGTGTGTGCGTGTGTGCGTGCGTGCTGACTGGCAGCCATCTACAGGCAGCACTGTCCAATCCCAGGGTTGTTTAAACTGATACAGAATGAATGCATCATCGACCACAGAGTTGTCACTCACCAACACCATTGAAGAGGTAATGTATTGTAGAGTTTCTCTGCCGTATTCTTCTGCTGGGTTTCCAGTTGAAACATTGGTACTGGTTGGCTGTACTCTGAATATCTGAAGTGTCTCTATAGTATACTAAAGCCAGGCCAGTTCAGGACACCAGTTAAACGAGACCGTAGCAAAATCCTGAAAGAGAACATTTTGAATAATCCTTTTTTTAGCCGATCTAACAGAGAGAATCTTAACACGAACAATAGACGAGAGGTTTTGCACGTGTCAGAGGATTAGTGTTTCAGATCATATAAGCTGCATATTTGGCACCCATAGCCTAGTCATTCTCTTTAGCGTTAAACATCAGTTTAACTAATTTAGCCAATGCATGTTTCTCTCGGTTTGTATAAAAAGAAGTCAGTGGCCTGTACGGAGAACAATGTCCATGTGCTTTGATGCAAACAAGAGCAAAGCCTAACATTCATGACAATTTTGTTGATCAGGATGATTACTAGATTAGATTCAATTTTATTGTCATTGAACAGTACGAGTACAGTACAACAAAATGCAGTTAGCATCTAACCAGAAGTGCAAATAGAAGAGGGCAGGAAATTTACAAGTATTAAGTAAAGTGTATGTTACAAGTGGAATGTATAGATGTGTAGTGAAGGCAAATACAGTGCAAAATGGCAATTCTAAATGAGCAATAAAGGAAAATAGGGGAGGGCAGAAAATTTACAAATTTACAAGTATTAAGTATATGTATGTGCAAGTGGGAATGAATAGTTGTGCTATGAGGCAAATGCAAGTACAACTGGCAATTCTGACTGTGCAATCGAACAAGTTGGAGGTGTAAGGTAGTCTGTACAACTGAAATGCGGGGATAGCAGCAATGAGGTTCTAAATAGACATGTGCATGTAACATCTGAAAAAAAGAAAAGCAAGTACAATGGCAATTCTAAATGTGCAGTGCAGGCAAACTGAAGGTGCAAGGCGGCATGTGCAACTGAAATTTGTAGGGATAGCAACAATGAGGTTCCCGTGGTAGATATGTAGTACAAGGGAGTAGTGCAACAAGGACCCTGAGAGGCAGTACTAAGCGGTGGGCGGGTGGGTGTGGTTAGTGATGGGTCACAGAGTTCAGCAGGATTGCAGTAGATGGGAAGAAGCTGTTCCTGAGCCTACTGGTGCGGGAACAAAGAGTCCTGTACCGCCTGCCTGATGGTAGGAGGGCAAACAGTTTGTGGCATGGATGTGAAGGGTCTCTGATGATGCCACACGCCCTGCGCAGTAGGGATGGGCACGGATAGTCGAATATTTGTATACCCGAAATTTATTTTGAATTCGAATACTTGTGTATGTATTCAATTAACCCCCATTTTCTTACGTATATGTATTTTTTTGGTTGAAATAAATAGACTAGAATTTTATTTTTCTAAATACTTTTAAATTTTAAATCTAAATTTTTTTACATATGACGATATACCATGACATTTTAAAAAGTATACCGTTTTAAGTCGTTTTTTATGACATGCGCTCCTTCATACTGTTTGTTGTTTACGTTCCTCAATCAAAGCGGTAGTAGTGTGGTCGGGCCCAGTCAGTCAGAATGACGGGTAATATACTTCTTAGCCTACTGTTAGCAAGTGGATGAAAGTCAACTAATTCAAGGGAAGATGGAATATATTTACAGAATTAATGTTACCTCTGGAAAAAAATATTCGGCCACAAAACGCTACGTAAAGTTCAGCTATGGAATCGAAAGGCGGTTTAGAATGCAGAAAACGGTGAGTTAAGCAAATAGCATATAGCTGGCTATCTTAGCTAACTAGCTTCTCTAGACTCTTCCATCCAATAATCTCAGTGTTGTGTGTTGATTAATATTGTCTTCAAGTTCTGCAGTTTTGCGTGGCAACCACACGGCTTCCTCAATACATGCAGTCGCTTTTTTTTGTCACACGGAGCCGATGTTACATGAGAACACCCTGTCCTTCGCGCGTTATGTAGTAGCGCTCATGTGGTATCGGTAGTTTTTAAAACTTGTATTTTGGTTAACCGAATACTATTCGAATAAGAACACACTATTCGGATAGTAAAATATGGTCCAATGCACATCCCTACTGCGCAGACACCGCTTGCGCTGTAGGTCCACGATGGCTGGGAGCTGGGCACCAGTGATGTGCTGGGTGGTTTTCCCCACCCGTTGTAGGGCCTTCCATTTTAACCTTATGACAAAGGTTAAGAAGATGATAATGATGATTGATGAATAGGCTCCTGTGGGATCCTTTAGGGCAGGGCTTTTGTTAAATGCAGTCCTTCATGTCTGAAACATTTTTTTGTATGTACCTGGCATTGAATTTCACTCACCTGGTGTCCCCAGGTCTAGTTTAGTCCCTATTTTGGAGAGATTGAACCCCAGTTTCGACCCTCCAGGACTAGATGTCAATGACACTGCTTTAGGGGTTCTTCTAATTGCAATTGTTAAGTAGCCATTTAAAATAATGCAATTGAATGGCTCCTCTAACTTATAGGGGTTCCACCAGAGTATGACATGGAAGATCCCCTCAAGAATTCTGGCCTCACAAAGCTGCCTAACTCCTCTGAGTTACAGGTAACGCTGGGCGAATGCAGAGTTTAACCCATCCTTGCCCAATCAGTTGGCTTTGCAAGTCTAAATGGATCCTCCAGGAACCTTTTCTGGTTAGAGTGTGATAACCATGACAATGGTGATAATAATGATTATAATGATGGTGATGAAGTGATTACACACTCCTGTTCCCCACTGTCAGAGGACACAATCACCAGCCAGCAGCCTTGCCTCTATGAGTCACAGATGAGGAGCGGTAAGAGGGAGTGAGAGTTCCCTTCCAGGCCCGACCGTAAAGGAGGGCAGCTGTCGGCAGTGAGGGTGGAGAGGTTACCATGGAGACATGAGGAGGGTGAGGAGGTTACCATGAAGACAGAAGGAGGATGGAGAGGTTACCATGGAGGCAGGAGGAGGGTGGAGAGGTCAGCATGGGGTCAGCAGGGATGGAGAGGTCTCGATGGAGACAGAAGGAGGGTGGAGAGGTTTCTTCGAAGACAGGAGGGTGGAGAGGTTACCATGAAGACAGAAGGAGGATGGAGAGGTTACCATGAAGACAGGAGGGTGGAGAAGTTACCATGAAGACAGGAGGGTTGAGAGATTTCCATGAAGACAGGAGGGTTGAGAGGTTAACATGAAGACAGGAGGGTGGAGAGGTTAACATGAAGACAGGAGGGTGGAGAGGTTTCCATGAAGACAGGAGGGTGGAGAGGTTTCCATGAAGACAGGAGGGTGGAGAGGTTTCCATGAAGACAGGAGGGTGGAGAGGTT